>DXKC01027627.1:0-10441 GCA_031170775.1 Cymbopogon citratus
AAGAACCTCTCACAAATCAACCGGAGGTGGCCAAGAACAATCACCTTCTCTTGCCAACGCCTCCAACAATCTCCAAGCCGGCTAGGAGCGGTACTCTCCAAGAGTAACAAGAAATCCACCGCCTAAACCAACCACAAGTGCCATTAGATGCCCTCAAGCTATGCAATGCACTTTGGGATCACTCAATCTCAATTTTGATTTGCAACCAAGCAAGAGAGATGAGTGGGAGAGGCTTTCTTCAGCTCACAAGGATGTTAGAAGTGTCCAAGAGTCAAGAGAGATAGCCACAACCCGGCCACTGTTGACACTTCTAACACCACTTAAGCTAAGTTGTCATCCCTAGCATGGCGCCAGAAGCGTGGTGTAGATAACTGCTCCTCTATTTTTTTTGAGGGAATAGGAGGGGTTTGGACCCCTACTGGATTTTATTAAAAGGAACAAAAGTTTACAGGCTTACAAGTTTCTATCAAGAAACAAAGAAGGTGTAAAAGAAAATAAGTAGGATTACACAAATGCTTCTAGCCATGAACACATAAGAGGTTGTTTGTCTTTCTTTGCTCTTAGGATAACCTGAGCAAACTCCTTCTTGAAGATGACTTTACAGTTTCTGATCGAGTTATCAACACCCCTGAAAATCTTGTCATTTTGTGAAGTCCAGATTGCCCAACACATTGTTACAAATATTTCCATGAAAAAAACAGTAGGGAGCTGAGATTTTAAACTTTCCATAATAAGGAAAACGTATGTTGAGTTTGGCACTACAATCTGAAGACTCTACCAACATGAAAAAGGGCAATGGAAAAAAAGATGAAACAAATCTTCATCAACATTTAAATGACAAAGAACACAGCAGTAAGAAGGGAGATGCATAGACTTTCTACTTAGAAGAGCTCTAGTATTCAATCGTTCTTTAAGAAGCAACCAAAAAAAGAATTTTCTTTTATTTTGACAAGAAGAAGCCCAGAGCCAATTGAAAGCAGCATGAGGAGCATGTTCTCCAATTAATAAAAGGTAAACCCGATGCGAAGAGAAGACATTATTTCCCCAAATATAAGACCAAATATCCAAATCATTCGTGAGGTGCAGATTTTGTAACAATACCGAAAGGTCAAGAAACTGGCTATAGGCTTCTGAGGAAAGGGGAAGATGAAAGAGGGTATGAAGTAAGGGAGTAGAGACTGCACTAGCTATGGAGATGTGTTTGTTTTTAACAAAGGAGTAAAGCTCTGGAAAATGAGAATTGAAAGGAATTTGGTTCCAAGAATCAAGCCAAAGAAGACAAGTTTTCCCATTCTTAACAGATACTGTGGCAAAATCCTTAAACTTGCTCAGGGATTTAAGAATATCTCTCCACCAAAAAGAACCTCTAAAGACAAGATCCAGAGAGGGGAGCTTAGCCCGAGGATAATACTTTTCCCAAACCAGTTGCACCCAAGGGACAACATGTTGATTAAAGAATTTGTGAAGGTGCTTTAACAATAGGCTCTCATTTTGGATATTAATGTTAAGGATGCCAAGCCCCCCCTCTGACTTAGGTAAACAGCAAAGGGGCCAAGCAGCTTTAGAGGGTTTTTTGCCACTAAGATCAGACCCACGCCAAAGACAATGCCTTCGATACTTATCAATCTGATGAACAATGGTTTTGGGTAAAAGATAGCTGCACATAGCAAACATGGGCAAAGCAGTTAAGACTGCATTTGTAAGCTGCAAACGCCTAGCTTCATTAAGAAAAGAAGAAAAAGCATTGAGTCTTCTTTCACATTTAGTTGTCAAGGGCCAGAAATCTGCTACAGAAGGCTTGGTAAGGGTAAGGGGAAGACCAAGATAAGTAAAAGGTAGAGAGCCAAGTGTGCAACCTAAGACTTGAGCAAGTGATTGAGCTCTTTCAGGAGTAGTATTGAGAGGAACCATTAAAGATTTGTTATAGTTGACTTTTAATCCAGAAGTGTCAGCAAAGGTAGCAAGAATATCTTTTAAGTGTCCAAGTTCAGTTGGACAGGCTTTCATGAAAATCAAAGTATCATCCGCATATTGAAGAATGGGGTAGTCTTGATCATTTAAGTTGATTGGGAGAGTGAGAGAGCCAGAACTTCTAGCATGATTGAGAAGAGTTTGGAGGAAATCAGCTGATAAGACAAAAAGTAGGGGGGAGAGGGGATCACCTTGCCTAACCCCTCTTTTACAATGAAACACTTTTCCAGGCAAGCCATTAAGAATAACTGAAGAAGTTCCTGAGTTAAAGATTGCTTTCATCCAATCAATCCATTTGGAAGGAAGCCCTTTATGAAGCATGATCTTTAGCATCAATTCATGTTCCACTATCGAAAGCTTTTTCAAAATCTAGTTTGAGGATAAGGAGCTCTTTTTTGGAATGATGATAGGAGTGCAAATATTCTAGAGCCCAAGCGATACAGTCCTGAATAGTTCTATTTTTAATGAATCCATACTAATTTTTATGTAAGAGTGTGGGCAGGCAAGATTGGAGTCTGTTGGCTAGCAATTTAGTTAGGATTTTAATAGAAGTGTTGAGAAGGGAAATAGGTCTGAAGTCACTAACTTTAAGAGGATCATCCTTTTTGGGTATTAAGGTAATGTAAGAACCATTAATACCCTGAAGGCAAATAGAAGAAGGGTTTTGATGGAAGTCAAAACAGAGGTTGTAGAAGTCAGTGCAAATAGTTTGCCAACACCTTTTGATGAAATCAGTATTAAAGCCATCAGGACCAGGTGATTTATCAGAGGGAAGAGCTTTAACTACAGCATCAATTTCTTCTTTAGAGAAAGGGTGGGTCAAGAAAACATCAAGATCATCTCTAGGAGTTAAGTAAACTGAAAGATCAAAGCCCAGAGAGGTATAGTTGGATGACCCTAATCTTTCTTTGAAAGATAACCAGATAAGATTAGCTTTATCCTGATGATTAGTAAGAGTTATACCATCATCATTAATCAACTGAGTTATGTAATTTCTTCTGAACTTGGTTGTAGCATTTGCATGGAAGAATTTTGTATTGGCGTCACCCAAAGTAATCCATTTGATTGAACCTCTTTGCTTCCAATATGTTCTTTGTTGTTGAAGAAGTGAGATGAGTTTATCTTGTAGAATCTTTCTAAAGTTCCATTCAGTGAGACTAAGATCTCTAAATTCCTCCAAGATGTTAAGGAAGGTAAGCATAATCTTGATATTGTTAATGGTAATATTTAAATTAGAAAGAGTTTGCCTCCAAGTTCTGAGGACACTTCTTTGATTTTTGAATCTAGCAGTGATGTTTCTAGCAGCATCTAGATGAAAAGAATGAGTGAACCAACGTAGTTGGACTTGCTTAAGGAAATCCTCGTGCTGTAACCAATAATTCTCAAAACGAAAGATTGAACCTTTAGGTATAGCCGTAGAGATAGAAATCAAACAGGGGACATGATCTGAGGTTTCCATGGCAAGGGTGGAGACAGAGGTGTTAGGATAAGAAGTAGTCCAGCTGACCGAGGTGAAAAACCAATCCAGACGTTCAAGAAGAGGTGGATGTTGTTTATTGGTCCAGGTAAAGCGTTGCCCTTTAAAAGGGAGCTCGATGATACCCAGGGAGCTGATAGCATTGTTAAACATCAGCATATCAGCAAAATTGGTCCCCTTTCGATTTCTATCCTCAGGGTTACAATAAAGATTAAAGTCTCCTACAATTAACCAGTCAATCGTGTCAGGCATGCTAATGTGTTTAAACCATTGAATGAACTCAGATTTTCCTTGGGGAGTGCAGGGAGCATAAATGTTAGTTAGGAGCCAGCTTGTATTATTAATCATAGAGGTGAACATGAGAGAAGAGGCAAAGCTATTTTGGAAAAATCTTTGTCCATGGAAGAGTGAGCTTTTCCAGATGATGATGGAGCCGCCTGAAGCTCCATTAGAAGGGAGGAAGTCAAAGGAGTCAAAACCAGGAGGGCAAAAGAGACGCAGGAAGGCCAAGTCAAAAGAGTCTTGTTTTGTTTCCTGCAAACAAATGATGTCATAGGATGTTTCTAAAGCCTTGTCATGAATGGCATTCCATTTCTTTTCGGAGTTCATGCCACGGATGTTCCAACACAGAATCTTCCAAAGTTTAACTGCCATTTAAACAACTAAGTAGTGATAGACAAAAGTTTCCTTAGAAAACTAAAGGAACAGCTAGTAGAAAGAAGAATCATTTCTTGGCCTTCTTGCCCTTAGCTCCATCTTCCTTTTCCTTGGAGCTGCCATCACTAGCTTGGTTTGTCTTGTTTTTCCTGGGCCGACCAACTGGGTTCTTCTTAGTTGAAGGTGCAGCTGAGAGCTTGTCTTGGGTCAGTTCATCAGGCTTCAGGTTGCAGAAAGACACTCCCAGATCTCTCACTATAGATGGAGATAAAGTTGGTGGGTCAGAACCATAGCCAAAATAACATTTTTTTCTTTGTTAATTGGGGATTTAAAACCCTTAGTAATGCTGTGAAGTCTAGAACTTCTTCTCAGATTTTCCTCAGAGATGAAAGTTTGTTTACCTTTCTTAATTTGAGGAGGAGCAGGAGATGAAGCGTGGGTGGTCGAGGGAGGGGTCTGGCTTCCAGCTTGAAGTTCATCAAATAGAGTAGTTTCCTCATGGTTGTCAGTATCAGCAGAGCCTGAAAGATGAGAGAAGTCTGAGATTTCATGAATAGATTCGGAACAATCAGAGCAAATTAATTCTGTAATGGATACAGAGGGCTTAGTTTTGGGTAGAGAGAAACTATAACCTACTTCCTGACAATTGTTAGAGATGAGCCGCCAAGCTGGTGACTGCATAAACTCCTTAGCTCAATCAAAAGATGACTGTTTTAGGAGAAGCAAAGTGAAGAAGTTCATCCACTGAGTTGGCACTGTCACAAGTGGCTGGTTCTGATCTATGTTGCTGAAGAATTGGGCCCAAAGCCTGATAGCATCTGGGCTTGGGCTGAAACTTGGTTCCATAGGCTCAGAAAGTGGCCCATCTAGGTGAGGAGGCAGGAGATCAGACACTGCTGCTTGGTTCTGCAAAGCGTAGGCAGAGTTGTGAAGAGGCTTGAGTTGATTGAATTGAGGCCATTGAGGTTGAAGCAGATCAGGAACAACAGAACTGGGCTGTTGAAAAGCACCACACATGTCGAAAAGGCTTGGGCTGAAAATCAGGTGCTGCATGGGATTAGGATTGCTGAGGTAGGTGTGTACTAAACCAAGATGAATGTCAGCTGGCCCAACCAGAGGGTTTTGGTTTTGAATTGGCGCCAGGTCTTCAAAAGGGATTAAGTCTGCAAGAGGAACTTCTTCCACTAGTAGAGGCTCCAGGTTTTGCTGAGCAGGTGGGGGTGGGATTGGCATATTCACTTCAGCATCTACTTCATCATTGTCATCAATCAAAGCTGGCATCTCCTCTGAGTCAGTGAGATCATCCATTGCCAAGACATGTTCTGGGTTCTCAGGAACCGGTGGCAGATCAATATCCATGAGCAGAGCTTGTATAAGATCCCCTTCAGGGTCATCATTCAGCTGAAGATCTGGTTGAGCAATGGGCACAAGCTGAGGAATATTCTCAGGAGGTCCATAGATTGCTTCTCCATCTTGAGGCCATGCCTGAAGACCCAAATCATTCAGCATCCCTTGATTGGGAACAAACTGGTGAACAGCTGGCTCAGGTGGGTTGGGAATGTTTTGCTGCCCAAAACCATGAAACTAAAAATTGTTGGGGTCAAAGTCATCATCATTGGGAGGATGATCTTCATCCTGAGGAGGGATACCAAGCATAGCAGCCTGTAGAATCTCACACTGAACACACCAGCTATTGGATTCAAAGTGGGTTCCTTCAGTGAACACAAAAAACCAAGGGATATCCTCCAGACTAGACACTCTGACCCTTACCACTGCTCTAGACATATGAAACATGTCCTGTTCCCAGATTAGCAGTCGGCCAAAAGAAGAAACAGCCTTCTCTAACAGAGGTTGTGACCAAAGGTCTAGGTTGTGTCCAAGTAGCATTAGCCAAACTTCGTGGGTCATTACTGCAGTACGATTGTTCCAAGCTCTGTTATGAGGAGTGAAAAAGATTGAATCCCCATTACCCATTTGCTGGGGACCTCCATGAACTAACAAGTCGCGCTCAAAAAAAGAGGTAAATCTAACATAAGCATGACCCAAAGGACATGGCTGAATTGAAACAAAACCGATGTTTCTCTGATTGAGGAACTCTTCAACAGTGTCACGAATCATCATAAAATCTATCGGACCTTGTGGTAACGGAAGGAAGTTGGCGATGGCCAAGTTGTTGTTCTGTTCTCGAACCGGGCCCGTGACAACTCTGCGCATGATGGGGCGACCATGAACCATCATCCTCTGCGCCCCTAGCAGCTTGAAGGGCGCAGGATCCACGAAACGGAACGCCATTTCGGACTGCGATGGAAGGGGAAGGGAGGGGTGAGGGTTTTCTGCCATAAAACATGTTTAACTGGGAGGGGTGGCAGAGGGCCTCGAAGACAAGCGGTAGCATACTCACAAAGGGTGAAGTAACGGCGCTCGTCGACGTACTTAGTAGAGGCAATGGCAGCCTCCACCGTCGGTGTTACCACTTCCTCCGCTACCTCGTCGTTGTCGTCGATGAAATTAGGTGCCGTGATATGCCAAGAAACAGGGTGAGTCCAGGGAATAATGATGGGTGGCGGTGGGGCTATTTTTGTAAAAAAGTAGCTCGCCTCACCAAAAGAACGGAAGACCGGAGGGGAGGGTCCAGAGGTCAGAGGCACAGAAACAGAAGGGGCGCGTGCACTGTTTAGGGAAGGGGCAAGAGATCGCGCCAACGGAGGCGGAGAAGTCACGTAATTGTTGGTAGGTGCAGTAGTAATCCAGTTGGGAGAGCTCCGGCTCGAATTGATCTGGGCCGGGCGGCGGCCCAAAATACCAGGCCCAGAAGGGTTGAAAACCGGGCGGATTCCAATAAAAGAGGGGCGATTTCTCAGAGCAAGATGATGGGCCGAGTTCAAGGGTTGGGCTAGAGCCCCTGGGTGATCACGTTTGAAATTTGAAACTGCCGGCCGGTTATTGCGGTGCGTACCGTTAGGGGAGTTTGGAAAACGGATCTTGAATTCCTCACCGGAGTGTCATTAGCGCCAGTGAGGGGGATCGCCGGTGGTGATCTAACCACTTCTTTCCAAGAAGCAGCCTCCTCAACAAGCCAGTTTCGAAATTCTAACTGGAAATTTGGCCCTCCACCATTCCAAAGGTGGAAGAACAATTTGAATTGATTGCATTGAGAAGAATGAAGTTTGTAAATGTGAAAACCAACGTCTGGAGAAGAAACAGAAAAATGAAATACCCGATCTGAAAGCATTATTACATGAAAAGCATGAGGCACACCTCCAATTACGGCTTGAAGGACTAAACCAACCGAATCTGGGGAGAGACGAAAACAGCATCTTCCAAAAGAGACAAGAAAGAAAACCCGAGAAAAAGGAGAAGTCAGAGAGACAGTAGTGCCGAACTTACGACTAATCTCAGCAGAAACCACTACTCCGGGCCTAGGATTAAGACCAGGCAGATCCATGGAGATAAGAGTAAAATGCGATCAGACAACTGACCTGTGAAGACGAAGAGGAGCAGGGGCGACGACGCTGACAATGCTGAGAAGATGAGGAGTTGAAGGAGCCCTTGAGATCCACGAAGCACCAGAAGAAGAATCGAAGAAGCAATCCGCAATCCCTCCGCAAGATCACGGGAGGAGCAAATCACAATCCCCCGCAAGTTCACGGGAGGAGCAGGTCCTTGATCAGATAACTGACCAGAAAAAGAGTCGATGCAACAATCCTCAATCTCCCGCAAGATGACGGGAGAGGCAATCCGCAATCCCCCTCAAGATCACGGGAGGAGCAGATCCTTGATCTTTGCAAATCCATCGGAGCCACTCCCCACTGACTGAGGGAGGTCTGGGGGAGACAACCCAAAGAAGACATGGATGAATCGGAGGAGATGTGGAGCAGTCGAAGGAGACGTGGAGCGAGGGCGCCGGCAAGGAGCCGGAGAGATGGCCGGCGAGGGGCGCCGGCAAGGGCAGCCGCCCCTGAGTCACCGCAGCCCAGCTAGGGCATGGCCACACATCCTCCCTCTCCCTGCATGTCACCTTGGAATTGCTTCAAAAAATAATAACTGCTCCTCTAGTAAAATAAATATGGGATCCGCAAGCGAACAGATAACGTACCATTGTAGCACTTCACCGGAAAGTATTCCAGGTATCATTGATTTATATTTAGCTTAAGGGAAAGAACTAAGGACTTAAATGATGAGATGAACTTGCTAAACATGACTACTTATGAGTGATTGGTTGCACAGTCACATACTTTTGGCAGGGGTGTAAACCATGATAAATAAAGAATATGAATTATAAAGCTCAGGGAATAAATCACATAGAGATTAGAGATAGACTACTCAACGACAGGTAGGTTGACGTCTGATTAGTTCAAGGGATAGAATTTCTAGGTAGGTTCTAATCTACTAAGTCATTCATCTACTCTAACGCTACACTATCATATATAGCACAAAAGACTCTTCATCTATGTATAAGGATCATTGCTATAAAAAGCCAAGACAAAGCAGGATTTCCTATGCAACTTTAGTTCTGCTACACCTATTAACGGGGGATGGAATACAAAGGACTCAACAGAACTGTCACTTCCGCGATCTACCACACGACCCGGCCAATAGGGTGCATTTGCAGGTAAACAGCATCTAAGCACCATGCTTACATGTAATCTACCACCTAACCCACCCGCGAAGAGAGCTAAGCGCTTTGCAAACATATACATATACTCATTATCGATCATAACCATATCAAATGTAGAACTAGAATAAACTAAGAACATAATAAATAGAAATATAATGATATTAGAATAAAGTATCAAGAATAGATACAAGATAATACCAATCCTTGATGACGGAGATCCGGAATTCTGAGCACAAGCGCCCGACTCTTCCTCTATCAAGTCTAAACCTATGTAGAACTTGAAGAACTGGAGTAGCTATTCTAATTCTCTGGTGGAGAGATCTCTAAACCCTAGCTCTGCTGATGGCTACCTCTGTAGAATGAATTCTAGAATGAATTAGGGTTTCTCCTAGGGGGAGGGGCCCTGAATATATAGCCCTCTCGGAGGAACCATAGCCGTCGGATCAAACCGACCTAAATGGATGATTTTTATTGCTCCTCAAACTCGGTGGAGGCAGGATCCGCGTGATTCGTCCTGATTGGCTGAAGGGGGAGGCGGCCGCCCCTAGGGCACAGGCGGCCACCCCTGGCCTCTGCCAGGTGGGCCCCAGCTTCTAGGGTCCGCCTTCCCGAGTCTTCCAGATTGTTCTTTTTATACGTTTGCCTATTTCTCTCTATGTAAATCCGACATGTGGGGCTTCTTGGGGATTTTTCTGATAATCCCCTACAGAAACAGATATTCACCAAAACTCATGGAAATTGTTAGTTAAAGCCCTAAGTCTATGGTCATGTTCGTTTTATACCCCCTTTTCTCTCTTTAGTTGACACATAAAATTGATGATTAAGAACCGTCAACAAACAGCTGTGGTAGGAATTTTAACTCTCTGTCATATAAGGAACTCATCATTGAACATTTAAGATTTTCACAAACAATCTCTAGAATTTAGTAGCACTAGAAACATAATAAACAGCAGCTCAAACTGTTATCATATTATGTCCGTCAACTACCTAGACTTAGTTTAAGCATATGCTCCCACAGGTTTAAAGTATAGAGTAAATTTAGTTTTCAAACAGTGTATCCAAATCTTGGGAAAACTCAAATTTAAAGCTAGGTACTTGAAAAGAATTATGGCAGAGCAACTATTCGTCATTTCCATCATGCATTCCTCAAGTTTACACACTTTTATTTATAGCAAACTATATTACACACTCCTTTTATTTTGTTTTTAAATATGCTCAATTTTAAACAACAAACGAAACAGAAAATTAACAATCAAAGCAAGCTAAAAAATATTTTTAGATACCAAATGGAAAGAAAGGAAACGAACTGAATAAAAACTTATCTTGATAATGGGGGTCCTCCCCCAAGCTGGTTGTTGGCGTGGTCGATCACTTCAGCATTTGGAGGAAGCTGAACATGTCCTTCAGAGTGGTGTTGGTTTGGTCTATTCCTTCTCGGATGGTGGTCAGGGTCTGAGTGGTGTTCTCATTCCACTGACGCTGGCCACCCCAATGATGTGCATTCAGAGCAGGGGCGTCGGTGGTGTTCTGACGCCATGCTAATTCCTCATCATAATGCTACTGGGTGTAGTGAAACCCAGTGGCATCAGACCTGCGTCCTGTCTCGAAGTCTTGGTGTGGTTCTTCTACTGTCCTTGTTCCAAAGGTATCAAATGAATGTCTAGGTGCTTCTTCTGAGGGTCCTGCTCCTGAAGGTCCTTCTCCTGTGGGGATGTATG
>DXKC01027639.1:0-11372 GCA_031170775.1 Cymbopogon citratus
GAATCTTTTGAGCCTAGTTAGTCCATGATTGGACAATATTTATCAAATACAAACGAAAGTGCTACAGGAGTTCGGAATTCCACTTTCCACTTTCTAACGTGGAAGAGAACAAGGCCTAGGTTCCATAATATCTATGACACTGCGTACAGGGAACAAAATATGTCCTTTATGAACTATGATGAACTGGACAGAATGTGTTAGGTGTTAATTATCTTAGAGAATAGACAAAATAGAGCAACTCAACAAAATATTAGCTGTGCATTCTATACAAGGCTTCTACAGCTGACCCAAACCTAGTTCCTGGTTACCAGCCAGGCAATTCCAGGCTGTGAAGTGCTCCCTGGCCCATCCACGAACCTGAATTCTGGATCAAGTCAGTCAGAAACTAACTGGCTCAGTCTTTCATGTAAAATCTACCAAGTCACAAGGTTCACCATGTTGCATAGAACTGTTCTCTCAAATCTCAGAATCGAAGTGACTCCACAATGGCTAGGAATAAATTGGTTGAATCAGTCATTGGCACAAATTAATGGAATTTCAGCTGTGTCTGGCAAAGCCATATTTCCAGGGAACCCAAGAACTGTTTCTCAACAGTTAGTTAATAGTAATTCTCAACCTAAGTCCAAGGGAAGATTCATCTTCCACAGCCTGAGTTAACCAATTGTATACACTAAATGGCAGAATTAGTCCCCTTGCCAAGTCCAAGCAGTTGATCAACCAAAAGAACTAAACCATACAGGCATAACAACTTTTAGCATACTATAAATCTTAACAAAAAATTTTGACATGTTGGTTTTAATGAAATTGAAAGAAAAGCATTCTGCACATAAAAGCCTAAATGGGGGTAATACCTGGCATGTGTCTTTGCCTCATCTGCCACACCTTCATTTGATGCATTTGAAGTATTTGCATCCAGGGATGTTTCGGAATTCTTCAAATTGAATTTATCAGCTTCCATTTCCATTTGCTGGTTTCCAGGGTCTGGTTTGTCCTGCACATGCACAGTCTTAAGGGATATGTCTACAAAAAAACTTTGCTAAGCACAAAATAACCATCTCGAGTTTCGACTTCATACCGTTTGGTCCTTAAAGCTCTCACTCTCTGTTCCTTGAAACTGATCCACCTTACCTTCATTCTTAGGTAAAGGTAAGGAGTTCTCAGAAACCTGAACTGTTCCTTGACGTTGAGCCACTTCAGCATCATTCTCGGCCATGGACGGCTCAGAAACTACTGGTATTCCTTGATTTTCAAGCACTCCGTCTTCATCCTTTTGCATGGGGTGCTCATTGACTTCAACTGCTCCTTGAAGTGGAGGTGGCTTAAGATTACCCGGTTGTGCAAGTTTATATTTCATTTCTTGAAGTACCAAACGCACTGTGTGGTTACTTCCTCCAACTTGCTGTTTGGTCTTTGTTATAGTAGGAAACTTGCCATCGTTTGATGCCCTATAACTGAACTAAACATAAACAAATGGTTTAACAGTCGCGAGGATAACTATCTAACCAGAAAGAAAGAAAGAAAGAAAAAAAAAACATTGTTTTCGAGAAAAAGAAAGAAAGAGAAGTTTTCATTTAATTGCCACTCCCCTCTTTATCAGAATCCTAGAAATCTGAATGAGTTCTGCCACATTTCCATTACTAATTTCTAAATCTCAAATGTAATTCCTTAAAGCAAAACTAGCACAAGTGTCTATCACTCAGCTCGAAACAAACCAAACAGAAATGCTAATGAGCTGACACTTATGAACCAAGAAGATAAACTCTACAACAAGAACATCGAGTGAGAAAAAGTCACTTACTTGTCAACGAATTCCATTATCCGAACCCTCCTCTCCTGCTTTGTAATCCTCTGCCCCTTGGGCGGCGGTGGCTCCTGCCCAGGCAGCGCCGCTGCATGAGCCTTCCCCCGGGAGGTCCGGTAGCACGACCGTGTGGTGGCGCCAGAGACACCCGCGATCACTGGAAAGAGGGAACAGATCAGGCAAACAAGACCACACCACCGCCGGCGCCGGGGCCAAAGCCCAGAACTTGGGTCGAGCACGGGAGGCGCGGGGCGAAATCGCCAGCTTTACCCACCTTTCCTCAAGGCGGCGGAGGAGGAGAGGCGCGCGGACGCCTGCATCGCGGAGCGCAATGGCGGATCGCGGAGGGGAGGTGGGCGCCCTAGGGTTTCATGCCCCGTCTGACTGGACGAGGAGAGCGAGGTTTTAGCTTGGCGTAGAAAGGGGACGGGACGGGCGGGCGGCGGCGGATGGGTGTTGAGGCTCTTGCCCCCCAACCAAGAATAAGGGCTGCTGCTGTGCATTGCCACATTTCAACCAGTCAAACTTCGCCAGGGGTCCTTTTTCATATGCTTTTTTGTTGATGAAACACAAACACAAACACAACAAGACCGATTGTTGTTGCCAAAAAAGTTTTTCATATAAAAAGATTTGTTGCCATTTTAAAAGAAGTTATGCCCGTCTGGAATGAGGGAGAATTTGGAAATCTGATAAGAATAGTCTCAGAATAATAGCAACTCATCCAAACATGATAGTAGATTTTATTGGAGCAGATTGTAAAATCTAACACATCAGAGATATTTGATTTGGAAATCCCTATGCAATCCAATACAAGGTTATCCTACGAATCACCAAAGTTGAGCTCAAGGCAAATAAATCACCAAACCTCTCAAATAGGATTTTATTATAGACATGAGAAAATATATGAAATTTTAAAAATATAAACATGATAAACTCTATAGTAGAATTCTAAAACTCTCGCACATAAAAAAAAAATTTGATTGGAAAACTCCATATGCAGCCCGATACAAAGGTCCATCCCACCAAACCTACCAAAAAAAACTACTGAATTTATTATGGGCATGACAAAAAAAATTGTCCATCCACCAAACCTAGCAAAAAAACTGCTAGATTTTATTATGGGCATGACAAAAAAAATTGTCCATCCCACCAAAACTAGCAAAAAAAAAAACTGCTCGATTTTATTATGGGCATGAAAAATAAAATGGTCCATACCACCAAGCCTAAAAGACAACTGCTGTAGTATTTTATTGGGCAAAATAGAAAAAGGCAACTGCTGTATTTTATTATGGGCAAAATGGAAAGTATTTATAAACACATTGCTTTCGTTGAGAGTCGAACTCAAGACCTCCCGCTTACTAAACGGGTGCTCTAACCAACTGAGCTACGAAAGCTGTTATACTTTTACAGATTCTATTATTTTACTGTTTATACCTCTCTTTTCACAGCAGATGCAAAACGTAATATCTCATTCGATCCAAAAGGATGCAATTCCTAACGAGTAAACAAATTCGAGTTGGAAAAAATCAGATCAAAAAAACTACTAATATTTTATGATGCCAAGTAAATATCCTTTTAGATTAATTAAAAAAATATATAGTGAATCTATTTGGAAATTTTAGTATTGATGTTATTTTCTATAAAACTTGTCGTGAACTTACAATATAATCGTTTTGTGATAGGATATATATATATATATATATATATATATATATATATATATATATATATTGAAGTTGAGTAATATATTTGATTTAACATGCTGGAGTAACCTCACCTTCCTCCTCATAGTAGTAGACACACATTATAAAACGTTACAGCAATGTTTGACAAAGAGCACCTCATAGAACTACCAAATCACAAAAATAGCTCGAGTGAATACCGAACTGGAGAGAATTGTTGGTTTGCATTAGCATACTACCCTATTGATAAGGGACTATGCATTTAAAAACATGATTTTATGCAAAAACAATTATGTGATTACCCGGGGCTTTATCCTTTTATGTAAAGTAACAGCTGAATAGAAGAAAATGATAGTCTTGTGAAGGTCTTTGATCAAACCAACATGCATGAAATGGTGCGCAAAATGTCACACCATGAATCACAGCTGAGCAATGTATGGTTAACAAATTAGTTAGAGCACTTGAGTAGCAGTGGGAGTAAATTTAAAAAGGTCTATATTATAAAAAATAAAAATTATAGTTTAGGATATCTTGCTGACTTCGGATTCAATGGACTTGACGTATTTGAAAACACACCAAATTCAACGAGAAACCTCCTCATCCAAACAGTACATTTAGAAGCTGCGATGTAGTCAACGTCTGCTGTAGAATCAGATACCGTCTCCTGCTTAGAACTTTTCTAGCTAACCGCGTCACCATTTATTGTGAACACATATAGGTTTAAGGTTTAGGGTAAGAAAAATAGTTAGAGCTTGTTCGTCAGTTTAAATTTTAGAGAAAAACACAAAAAAAAGATAACAAAAATCCCGTGTTCCAACCAAACAGAGCCGACACGGGTAGGAAAGAACACGAGAGCCCAAGTATGTTGGGCCTAAAAACTACGAGCCCAAGTATGTTGGGCCTAAAAACTACGAAGCGAGATCTGAGCAACACGGGGAGGTATGTTGAACAGAAGAGGGTGACGCGGCGAGCACACGACCAGAGAGACGTTCCCTCTTCCCACCAACTCCCCCCAAATCCTCCCTAAAATAAGAACTGGAGGTCGAGCGATCGATCGATCGATCGAGGGAGCGAGGGGGTTGTGCGTCACGTCAGATCAACCAGCCGACGGCGAGGCTGCGGGGGGAGAGGATGGCCGAGGAGGGGAACGGGGACGAAGGGTGGAGGCGGAGCGGCATCGAGGTCAGCGCCCTGCAGTTCGGATACGACGGCCAGCCGCCGCTCTTCGCGCGCTTCAACCTCCGCGTCGCACCCGGCTCCCGCTGCCTCCTCATTGGCTCCAACGGATCAGGTAGTATGCCTGGCATGTCCCCTGCCTGCTGCCTCCTGCCTCCCGCCGCGGTTCATCTGATGGATTGTGGGTAGGAGTGTCTGAATGTGTATGTTCGTATTGATTGGCCATCGCAGTTTGATGTCCTTGTGTCTCTAGGCGGTGTCTAGTGAAGGGGAAGTCACGATTCTGTAGGCTTAGGGGACGAGGGGCGATCATGTCTGCGACTTAAGATGTCCTGTTGTGATTGAAGACTGAAGTAGTTCCCACTTTCCATTGCCTCAATTTGTAATGGCACCCTGCAACAATTAGTGTGTGTGTGTGTGTGTGATTACATAGCGGTATCCTTTGAGTCGTGGAATTAAAGAGTCCTGTTGTGTAGCTAGGCTTGTGCTGCGGTGCAGAAGCTGGGTGTTGTGACAAATGCAATAATAAAGTTAACTGCATGTAGCACCAACTAATGCTTCTGTTTCTGTGTTATACATTTTGTGCTAGTTCCCCACTGATTTTTCAGCGCTGTGCATTGATAGACATGTACTCCACTTTCTTTCTCATGAAGATCAGAAGGCGTGGTAGTACTTTAATTTGGAATCTCCAGTGCTATTGCTACAATTTGTCTATTTTTCAAGGTTTTTGTGTACCAGGAGGAAATCTCTATCCATTTCATAATTCATATAATAAAGCTTTAAGCTTATATGATGCACAGATGATCTCTAGTGCTTCATGTAGAGTTTGGTAGTTGAGATAGGGTTACCAGCTTTGCTTGAGTAAATTTTATGTACAGCAGCTTGTTCATGTACTTATGCCAATGGATCAGGTATGCTCCTTATCCATGCTTCCAGCCGCGGATCATCTGATGGGTAGGAGTGTATTTGAATTGAACTATTGGTTGGCTGTCAAACTTTTATATGTTTTCGAGTAAAAGGAAAACGACAATTCTGTAGGTTTAGGGGACAAGGGGTGGTTATATTTGCTACTTAGGTTGTCCTGCTGCGTGTTCTCGGAAAAATATACAATAGTTTCTACTGCCTCAATTTGTAATGGCACCCTACAATAATTAGTGTGTGATTTGATGGTTGCTTTTGATGGGGATTGCCTGCCCACCTCTTACCCAGTGACCCCTTTATTGACAGGAACTTATGTTTTTATTGTTATCCATGAAATTGTGGAATTGCACAATCTGGTAGTGTAACCTTGAAACAATGTTATCCTTGTGCTACAGAAGCTGGATGAAGTGACAAATGCAATTAAGCTAGAATGTAGTTCCACAATGTTTTGTTCAGCATTGTGCATTCACTGCATTGCATCCAGCCATCCACGCTTATTTTCTTTCTGCCGTTGTTTTTCGTGGAGATTGAAGTGTGGTAGATCTTAAATTTGGAATTTCCATCATTGCTAGAATTTGTCTATTTCCAAAGTTGGTGTGTAACAGGAGGGAGTTCTGTATCTGTTTCATGTAGCACTTTGTTGCTGAGATGTGGTTGCCAGCTTTGCCAAGTAAATTTTATTTATAGCGACTTATGTACATACTTATGTCAATACTCAGGCAAGACCACACTCTTGAAGATTCTTGCGGGCAAGCATATGGTTGGAGGAAGAGATGTGGTTCGTGTTCTAAATGGTTCCGCTTTTCATGATACACAGCTAGTTTGCAATGGCGACCTTTCGTACTTGGGGGGTTCTTGGAGCCGTACTATTGGTTCAGCTGTAAGTTCCTTCGCTGTTTACCTGCTTCACTGTGCAATGGTTAGATACATTCTTCACCGTGCAATGGTTAGATACATTGTTCACTCCAATTCCATCTTTTATCAATGTTTGTACTTTGTACAAGTACACTCTTCCTCACGAATGGGGTTTTGGCACATAGATCTTTTGCCATTTAAAAGAGAATAAATCCTTAGAATATTCTATTTTGCCTATTATCTATTTTAAGTTGCCCATCTGCAATTTCTTTTATTTGCAGAGTTTGGTAGTTTTTCTGAACACACAGTTACCTGAGTTCTGTACAGTGGTAGATCATGATGTTCAGGTGCATTATTTCTTAGTGAAATTTCTCGGTGTCTTATTTGCAGAGTTTGGTAGTAGTTGTGAATGCACAGTTACCCGAGTTCTGTACAGTGGTAGATCATGATGTTCAACTGCATTGTTTCTTAGTGAAATTTCTCAGTCTTACTTGCAAACAATTTTCTCAGGGTGATGTTCCGCTGCAAGGTGACTTCTCTGCTGAGCACATGATTTTTGGAGGTATTCTATCACACTCTAATGCTTGTCATCTCAGCATGTTGCATAGGTTCTTACTGAGAAGATATCGTGAGTCTAACATACTCCTTTATTTGTCCTTTAATTGAAACCTTTGATTGCTTCGTTCATCTCTCTAGAGATTACTTCTTCCATGATGGCAGGGGTTTTTGCTTAAACAAATCCTGCTTTCACATTTGCGGTTTAGTTTTTCCTAGTTTAATTGAAGATGGGCACTAAGATCAGCACTACGGCTGGTAGAAGATCTTTTAGCTTATGATTTCTTCCATTCTCTACCCTGAAATATGAACAGTTGATGGGGTTGATCCTGTTAGGCGAGAAAAGCTGGTTGATCTGCTAGATATTGATCTGCAATGGCGCATGCATAAAGTTTCAGATGGACAGCGCCGCAGGGTGCAAATCTGCATGGGTCTGCTTCATCCATACAAGGTGATGTTTTGTTCCTAGTTCTTTTGTGGATTTAATACAGCATTACATTTAAGTTAATATTGAATGCGAACTTGATGCAGTAGGATAAGAATAATCCAGAACTTATTATTTCCATCTTCCTCTGACGAAGCTGTACTAGTATTTTTTTTTTGTATACCAAATACTTACTGTATATGCTGTGGTCATTGGCTCGCTGCTGAGTGAGCCTGATTAGATAGCTGCGTTGTCCATGCAAAAGAAAGAAAGAAAAAAGATGGCTGATTATTCTGTTAAATTCTCACGAGTACATATTCTTCTGCGTGGAAGACAGAATATATAAAATTAGTTGTATTGGCATCCAAGTTATTCTGTATGGGACATCTCTGGTGAGTGTATGAAAACGTCCTCATTCTTATCTGTATTCAGTACCTGAACATGATTTGCTCTGTAATACTGATAAGGGGGCATTTCTCATGTTGGGCTTTCCATATTAATTTTCATTTTGTGATTTTTATACTGATTTGATTGGTCCTCGTGGTTTACTTTTGGTTAGTACACCCATATGGCCATATTTGTCATGGCATTAAAGCGTCTGAAACAATTGCAGGTGCTTTTGCTTGATGAAATCACCGTTGATCTCGACGTTGTGACCAGAATGGACCTTCTTGATTTCTTTAAGGAAGAGTGTGAGCAGGTACATACAAGTTTTAGTTTGCTCTAGATTGCTTGTCATGCCTTCCTCATCGCATAACATGAAATGCTCGCCACAGAGGGAAGCTACCATCGTGTACGCGACTCATATATTTGATGGACTCGAGACATGGGCTACCGACTTTGCGTACATCCAAGAAGGCGAGCTGAGAAGATCTGGGAGATACTCCGACATCGAGGAGCTAAAGAGCGCCAAGAACTTGCTGTCGGTGGTGGAGTCGTGGCTGAGATCAGAGACCAAACTCCCAAAGAAGGAACTTCTACGTCCTGATACCCAGGCCAGGCGTTCCTCGCCTTTTGACGCTTCTCCTTTCCGTTCATCACGCCACATGGCCTACTACCGTTGATGATTTCCCAACTCATACTCCTTTCCCTCTTTCTTTGCGCCATTTTTTTTTGTCATATATAGTAGCTGTGAAGTTTATCTGTCACCATCTTCTATGCCTCACGCACTTGTGCACATCAATAGATACCCACAATAAAGTTAGGTTGGGTTAGGTTGGTCTTGTGCTGATGAGCAGTTGTTGCCCAGCACGTTCATAGCTGCTCGTTGTTTCTGATAATCTTATGCCAGAATTCAGTCCTTGTCACTGTCAAAGGGCCCTTTAAATATTCGGAAAAGTTTCCCCCGTTTATCACGAGAAAGTAATGTCGACCTGTATTTCATGATGCGGCCATTTTGTTTTTTTTTTCTTGGAAAAGATGTATCCTGAGATGGAGCCACTTTGTCGACCTGTATTTCATGATGCGGCCATTTTGTTACAGTGCGTGAGTAATACTGTAGTATGTCTGTTAATTCATAAACTTTGCCGCTAATCCTGGCATTGTTACTTGGTCAACTTTGGCTACCAGCTGGCAGCTGCTAACCTAACCTACCCATCGGTAATGATGCTTTTCTCGCTGCATGTGCTAAGCACTAGTGCCGCCACCGGCCACCCTATCCAGGGGCTTGTTTAGTTCTCAAATTTTTTTTTTAATTTACTATATAAAAAGAAGATTTTCCATCACAGCAAAATACTAGCGCATGCATGGAATACTAAATGTAGATGAAATCAAAAACTAATTGCACAGTTTGGTTGTACTTTGCGAGACGAATGTTTTGAGCCTAATTAATCAATATTTAGATAATTTTTATCAAATACAAATAAAATACTACAGTATCGCTATAGTGCGGAATTCAAACATGGCCTAGCCAAACAAAAGGATGCCGGGCTGCACCTGCACTGACTGCAACTTGTTGCTCCCCTGGTCGTGGTCGTGGTACCTCACGGACGGCCCCACCGCTTGGCGGCTTGCCTGCTTTGTTTATCCTTTGCTAACCTTATCTGTAATGCGTTTCACATGATGATCATTACTACTCCTACAAGGGAAACACACCAGTGTGCAGGGCTTGTCTTTGTCGGTATGGCACTGTGGCCGTACTGCCGTCCATGTCCAGATGCTGCGTGCCCATCGAGCTGATACGCAGTAATTATAACTAATAATATACACATGTACAGTACACACATACGTCTATGCGTCCTGCACAAGCTATCATCGACTTCACTAATGATCACTGGCATGTCCAGTGATGACCGAAATCAGTGTTCATTTCAGCTTACGCCAGCACATAGCATATATGCGATCGCACCTCATAGTTAAATGCATAATTTATTTTGTAAATAAGCTGAGCCACTAATCGATACCCTTTGGTCATTCCAAGTGTAATACTACTTTCAATTTAAAGATAAATACTGATTCTTATTTTTTATATATATAATCTGGTTCGACACCACAAGTACACGCATTCTTTTTGTACGGAGAGTATCTGTTCTCCTTTCAAGGGACGTGTTTGACTTCGTTCCTGTTCGTTGCTCGATCAGCGTCGCTGTCTCACGACGAGGGGTTTGTTCCTAACAAACAGGTAAATAGTACCATTTTTGTTTTATTTGACAAATATTGTCTAATCGTGGATCAAATAAGTTCAAAAAATTCATCTCGTGATTTTTAACTAAATTATATAATTAGTTATTTTTTATCTATATTTAATACTCTATATAGGTGGTTAAAAATTGATCTGACAGAGAGGGTGAAAAAATTTATAATTTAGGTGAAGGTCGAGATCTCGGGTGCCCCTGCCCGGCTGTAGGCTGTCGGCTCGGACCCCAGATCGAGATGAGATCGACGACTCTGTCAATCCACGGGCACGTGCAGCTCTTGGATTATGAACGAGGCTTTGTTTAGTTTTCTGAATTGGGCGTCAGAATTACTATATCAGAATTCTTGTAGCATTTTGTTTGTATTTGATAAAAATTATTCAAACTTTGACTAACTAGGCTCAAAATGTTCGTTTTGCAAAGCATAACAAAACTGTACAATTAGATTTTGATTTCATCTACATTTAGTATTCCATGCATGCGTCAATATTTTGATGTGATGGAGAATCTTCTTTTTGCATAGTGGAATTTGAGGAGGAATAAGAGTAACTAAACAAGGCCCAATTTAGGATTTATCGTGGCTCTCGGCCCAAGTGCATGTCACGAGGAAAATGCAGTGACGTCGCCTGTAAACAAAAGAGAAGAAAAATAAACAAAAGCATGGCAAGAAAGAGCACGAGGGCCTTGCATGACGGGTTTTTGTGCGGAATCTACGTGCCGCGCCGACCATTCGACGCCGTCAACGAGAACATACAGATACAAATCGATAGCTACATGTTGCCTGCTAATTAAACAACAAGAAAAAAAAAAGAGCATCAGAGTGGAGAGTTGTGCAAGGCTGCGAGCTGCTAAGAGTATTTCTCTTAGATCGCGTAAAACTAATCTACTTTGAATTCGTCGGCTCTTCTCTTCTTGATAGTCAATAATTTTTTTTAATTTAGATACATCACTGTCCAACCAAACATATACTAACGCAGGTCTTGTTATCTTTCCTTCCAAATTTCAAATTTTCTTACTCGCTCCGTTACATCAATCATTGGTCGCATGTATGGAGCATTAAATATAGGTTAAAAAATTAACTAATTGTACAGTTTGTCCCTATGATTGGATACTAATTGTCACATACAAACGAAAATGCTATACTATTAGAATTGGAAAAATTTGCAAAGAGAACAAGACCGCAATTAAGTTTTGTTTTTTTTCCAGAGCAGCACTGTTTGCTGGCCACGTGTAGCAGAACCCCCTAAGTAAGATGGCCCACGTGCACACGTCATCGTCCTAAGGACCTCTGACGGCTATGCATGAGTTCCAATTACTTAAGAGGA
>DXKC01027648.1:0-15256 GCA_031170775.1 Cymbopogon citratus
TAGCTCCCGCAGCTGTCTGCTGCTTCATCTTCCTGCCTGCACCTGCACCTGCACAGCCGATGGGATCGAAAAGGCACGCATGTATTCATTCAGATAATAATTAAGAACAGATGCCTTGTCAAAAAAAAAAAAAGAACAGATGCAGCGTGAAAGCTGAGGGACTGCACGTACCGTAGGCCGCTGCTGCTTCTTCAGTTGCAGCAACGAAAGAGGAGGCCAGGAGCAGAGACGCCACAACGAAGCACAGCACCGCCGTTCCGGTTCCTGAACTGCTCGCCATCGCCATGTGATGTGAGCCGAAGGCGGCCAACACGCTTATTTATTGGCGTTATTGAGCTACTCGGCTACTCCGTACCAAACGCGAAACCACAAGAAGCAAGCTACGGTAAAGCTCTGTGTGCTGACTGGTCAAGCTCTGTGTGCTGACTGCTGGTCATCATCAGTTAAACGTGACCAGGAGCGCATGCCTGTCTTTCAGCGAGATTTTGCCTCCTGGACAGCAGTAGCTCGGAAAATGTTAAAATTAAAGCTTCAAAAACTTTAGATCACTTTAGCTCAGTTTTGGATCTAAAACTCTAATATGAGTTGGGCTAAAATTTATAGCAGACTTTAAGCAACATGTTTGGAGGCTTTGCACTATAGTTAAGAAGTATAAAGTTTAGAGGAGATCAGGTTTGTGAGATTAAATACACAACACCGTTGTCAACAACCAAGGCAAATAAATCAGTCAAGGTGTATAGGTGTGCATCTATCATGCTACAAGTGGTCAAGCTATATGAGAAGTTTGTCGGCAATGCTTGAATGCATGGAATTAGCTACTCCTCCCGTCCCATTGAAAATATTGTTTTTGACTTTGATACCACATTTGACCATTTGTTTTATTCAGAAAAAAATTAGCAAATCATAAATAAATAGATTATCATTAAAGTATATCTAATGATAAAATAAATCATAACAAAATAAATAATATTTATAAATTTTTTTATAAGACAAACAAGATGACACGGATTCCAGGGTAGATAGGTCCAATAGACAATATTTTGGAACAAGTCAGTCAATGCATCCAGCATTCTGGGCCTACTTGGTTCAATGCCAAAACGTGCCCTACCAAAACAAGGGCAAACCAAAATTTTGGCATTGCCAAATGTTGTTGCCAAAACATTGGCAAGATTTTTGTAGAGCAATTGGTTGGATGCCAAAACCTTGGCAATAAATTGGTATAGCACTTGGTTGGGTGCCAAATGCCAAGTTCTATGATTCCATAATTAACACATACAATTAGCTAATAATTACAATAAGCATAACTGATTATGTCCAAATAGGATATTACATAACAGATTAAAGTCAAAATAGGATATTACGTGTCCAAATCATCCTATACAGCCATATTGATATAAGAAGACGACTTCATATGAGGTAGTTACCACAAGAGGTAATTAACTCCTAAGCATATAAACAACTTCATATGCTGACAACATGAAACACGTCTGTTGCCTCACTGTTGCTACTCGCACTACGGGAATCGTGCACTCGGTAAAGAGGTAAATGCACTCTGCAAAGCCTTTGCCGAGCGCTGCACTCGGTAAAGAGTTGTCGTTTTATCTTTTATCGGCAAAGCAGCTCTTTGCCGAGTGTCGTTTTTCGGGCACTCGGCAAAGAGGAAAAATGTAAAAGAAAGCCAAAAAGATAGGAAATGTATTTTTTTTTTTGAGGCCGCCACCAACCAGCGCCGCCACTAGCAAGTTGCGTTACTTTTCATGCAAAATTCGCAAACAACACCGCTGGTGGGATTTGAACCCACAACCACCCCTAGCGTGTCTCCTGCTCCAACCAAAGCAATACTCAGGCATTTGTGTCTATAACTCATTCCGATTCCCAAAATATTATACTAAAACGAGTGAATATTGCTTATTTGAGTCCCTAAATAATTTCAAATGAAAAAATTATTAACTACAAAGTTTCATAACTTTTTAAGATCAAAAATCTTTATTTTGGTTGTTTTCACATTTGAGGTCATTCCATATGGTGATTCTAACATTCTTATAAATCTCTCTTGTAGTTTAGTAAACCAGACGTATAAGATTTGTGAACAATTTTATTTTTACTTTGTCAAATATAGAAATGACTCACCATGCGAGCTCCTGCAGCCGGTCGACGCGGCTTTGTTCTTCCTCGATCCTTACGCTCGCTGGTTTACCCCTCTCTTTGTCTCTCCCTCTGCCTCTCTATCGATGTGGCGTATGCACAGAGGTGAGCTCGATTGCGCCATGGATCTGATGCGCTTCTCCTCTCTTTCTACCACTCTACATGGTTACTATGAATTTCTTTTTGCTCTTTACGTCCTGGTGAGCTTCGGTTCTTCTGGATTTTAGAGCAGACTATTATTATGCCATAGATCTGAGCACATGAGCATCTCAGTGATGTTTTTGGGTACGCCGTTTGCATTTCAGTCGTGTGCAATGATGATTACAATTCCCTATTACATTGTTGTTCCTCTAAAACATGTGGGAATGGGGTACTGCTATATATGATGCTTGCACCATTACAGAGAAGAACAAGGCCGGAAGGTTTCCCCGTCGTTGGCCCTATCCACGGTAGCAAAAAAAAATTTGGTTCGGTAGATTCATGCATCAATGATAACATCAATGGTAACTTTTGTGTTTTGGGACTGTTAATTCATTTGATCCATACTTGGACACCTAGATCTTGGTCTACCTACTGATCCGTGATGTTTTTGATTTGTGAAATGATCATGTTTTACCCTGATGCTTGGTGCACATGATGGCAATGTTCATTTTGTTGTATAGCCGGTGATGAAAATGAACACTTATATAACTTGGGAACAATAGGCTGATGATCTTCAAAGGCACAGGGCTTGATTGCTATCTGTTTATTTATCCTCTCCCAATTCTGCTACAATTGGACGCCACCTAGGCTATGCACGGCTGCAGAATTATTATCGTTCATCTGATTCCGGCTACGACAACCAGATCTGATTTTTACTCTTATTCGTTATATTGTGGCGTGCTGCGTGCACGCCCTATTGTTCGCTCATTGCTGGGACACTCACCTCCTCTCTACATCCATTGTTTTCTATATGTGTATCCAACTTGGATTGTTGCTTAATTATGCTATTTCTCAGTGCATGCCCTTCTGCCTTACAAGAGATCAAATAATGCCATTTTGTTAATTTCTGAGGCTACTCCTAATACATTCTTTCTTTCTTTTTTGTTTGTCGTGCCCTTGTATCAACCTGGACATTTTTCTTAATTCCAACCTGTCAGCTTATATTTTATCTAACTCTTCTAAACCTTTGTTGCTTTGGATCGCTGCAATTTGTTAACTGAAAAAATTTTTACTAGGTGGTCCGGCTGCTACCATTGATTACATGGCCAAATCAAAGGTTAGTTTTTTAAAAAATATTCTGTGGAGTATTTATAGGCTCTGATTCTATAAATGTTGCTATTATCTACTATATGTGGTTCTATGAATATTGCTATTATCTACAATATGTGTTCTGAATCTCCACCAGTGAACTAAAATCTTGTTTCTGCAATCTATAGAGTAAAATAAAAGCAAATTTATCTGAAAATACTGTCTTTTGGTTATAGCATTCCCATGAGTTATGCACATATCTTGATGGAAAGTCAAAGAGATAGAGAATGGTGATATTTATAGTTAGTGACATATAATTCATGAAGTCTATTTGCAGCGCTACTGGATTTAGTATTCCAGAGATTTAACTCATACCTATGTTCTCTATCTCTTTGCAGGATGGAAATATGATTAAAAAATAAATCAGGTGCACATCATATGTTTGAGATTTATCTACAGCGTTTAGGATATCATTGATTGTGGGTTCATATCATCTTTTTTTGTGTGTGCTCAGTTTTAAATTAATGAAGGTTAAACATAGGTTCATTGATTTTTTTTTCTATCTATTTCTTCTGCACAGTACATCATCCTTGTCTCAGTTGACCGGTCCTTTACCAAGGATGACTGGGTGCACCAAACTAAGGTTCAAAGTCTGCACATTCACCTACATATATCAGCACAAACCCACTAATCACCTGGAACTATTCTTGCCATGTTACGCCTCCAAATTTATTTGTCAAGATTGCATTTTAGGCTCAGATTTGGGTGCTTCAGTTTGTCAGATAATGCATTATTGTTCGTTTCCGTTCTTACAAAACCTTCCATGAACGTAATGAGATGCTTCTATCATTGTTGTACTTTTATGCACATAAATCAAACATACATAATGAAGGCAGCCCAATCTTTAGCTTCAAGCGTGCTCAGATGGTTGTTCGAGCCAACCTTGTACATTCAAAAATATCAGGGGCAAATGTGTATGCCTATGTCACCATGAAATATTTTATCTGCAGCCTTCGCTTCTTAGCCCTGTTTCAGTTCTGGGTGTTTTATTTCAATGCCAAAATGACTCAGTTCAGTTGTAGGTCGTATTTGTACCTGACCAAAAACTTTTACCTGTTGTTTTCTAGGTTCACCAATTTATTTTGCAAGGTTGTTGGGTTTGCTCTCTAGTATGCTGCAGGTTCCCATGGTCACATTCTTCTTCAGCCTCAACTATAGGCATTGACTCAAGTTGGAAGGTACAGATTGTGCTAGAATTATCTTATGAACCTGTTCTACTTGAAAGTGTATGGGCATATCTTATTGTCCAAAAGTAACAGACGATTGGGAACATGCTACCATTTTATTGAAGGTGAAAATACAGTACAGAACTTTTAATATTCTTTAGTGCATCCTTCTTCTCCAGGTTTATGATCATAGAGATCGGACAACTGAAAATTATCTTGCTTATTCTCATGATCTACACCCACTTTTTTTAAACAATGTAACTTCTTTATTTGGTCGCAATGCTTTTTCTTAAAAGACCGGGTCAGTGATCAATGTCTCTGCCATCCATTTGCATTTGCAGATTGATATATGGTTAAAAGATATGCCATCTCCTGCTCTCACACAGATCGTAAGGTTTCAATTTCTATCCCGTGGTAACTTATATGATCTACATTGTATCATTCAATCAATAGTAATTTCATGGACTCAAAATTGTTATCTTTGATTAGTCTTGCCCCCAAACAACCACTTCTGTTTATTGTGTACAGACATTTGCAGCAGGCCATATACAAGTTCACTAACTAATACGTGCACAAGCTACCCGGATATATAGAATCGTTCATTGGCACGAACTAAACTTCAAACTACCTGTTGTAGCTTCGACTTTTGCACATGCTCTTATTTCTTGTGTAAATTTATTGCACACATGTAGCATATCGCCAACGTCCGGGAGTTTCCATTTAGCATGTCTTGTGAGCCAATTGTGCAATGTTAAAACCATAGTCTACTGTGACATGTCTATCTTATGTCAATCCATCTTGGAAACCAATTCAGTGTTCATATCAGTGACCGCACGGGCGCGCGAAAGCGCGGGCCCAGCTACTAGTTTGATTTGATTTGCGTCGTCGTCGAGCGTGCCTAGTTTATCCCGGAGCGAGGTAGGCGAACTCCCAAATTATTTCGATAGCCGTGTTTAGGAGGTAGCTTCTCGTATCTTAGACTTGGAGCTATCGCGTTTCCTTTCTTGAAAGATCACCGATGCAGTTTTGGTTCGCGGCATAATAATGTCAAGTCTAAAAATAAACGTAGTGAGATTATCCAGTTGCTAGCTGGACAGCAGACTGACCCAGCCCGACATTACATGTACAGTAAAGCCCAGGCCATTTTGCGAGAATCTCAGCCCGTCCGTGCTGGGATGCCATATGCATGCGGGTGTCAAGTGGGCTAGGCCAAATATGCCATCCCTCGAGGCATCGAGAACCAAAGGATTTGTGCTGGGCCAAGCAATGAAGTGAGTTTTGTCGCTGGTCGACGGCATCAATCATCCGGTACGAACAATATTCATTTGAGAAAAATTATATTCTCAATGGTGCAACCAAAGCTTAATTTGGATAGAGTTCAAAAGAAATATATTAATTTGGAGGTTACTAAACTATGGCTTTTAAATATTTTAAAATGCTGGCACATATATTCTAATTTCCCCCCAAGTGCTCATATTTCTTTTATGGTATTCTTTGAAATATTCTTATAGTATATCCGTGAGATGTTTCATTGTGCATAGTATCCTTGGGATTTTCTATGATATATTTTAAGTTGTCACATAGTATCTTTGAGATGTTTAACTCTTTTTTCTTCTATTATATGGGCTTTTGGATTTGTTTTTTTACATTTGTTGTATGTCTTGTTTTGATATTTATTAGTTATGTTTTCTATTTTATTGTTGTTATTTATTTTCTTTTAATTTGTTGGTTTTATATATTTTATAGTATGTTTTATATCCATGACCTTATGGTGTTCACAGTACTTAAATTTTTTTGATGCAACTATTTATAGAGACGAACATTTGGAAACCGCCTCTGAAAATTGGTTTGAGACAGACGCTCAGCACAACTGCCTTAGTTCATAGCAATTTTTAGAGATGTGCATCCTAAGGTGTTCATATCTGAAAAATGGATTTAGAAAGATGAGAATCCTAAGACAATCGTCTCTAATATCTATAATATATATTCTGAGACACTACCTCCGTAAATGATTTTCAGAGACATGCTAACTCTAGATTAGTCTACTTGTATTAATCAGAGAGGTCTCCTATAATTGTTTTTAGTATATATCTAGAAATATACGATTGCTAACAAAGCGGACAAGGCAGAGCTATGGTGCTAACATAATTTCTTTGTCTGGTGGTGGGCGGTGGGAGAGACGTACCTGCCGATTAAATAAATAAAGGGAAAAAGTGCTCGCCAAATGCGTGCAAACTCTATGCATTATTTTGAACTTATTAAAGCGAGTACTCCCTCCGTCTTCTAAAAGACCGTAATTCTTTGACTTCTATAAATCATATTTGACCGTTCGTCTTATTAAAAAAGTTCGATAAATATTATTTGGTTTGTTATGACTTATATTATTGTTAGAGATATTTTCATAATGATTTATTTATTTTATTATATACACATAAAAAATTAAATAAAATAAATGGTCAAATATGATTTGTAGAAGTCAAAGAATTACGGTTTTTTAAGGTCTTTTCGGAGACGGAGGGAGGATCACGTGTGTCACGCGGCAGAGGACCGCAGGAGTGTGCAGCCGCAAACAACTCGATGAAGATGCTTTTGTTAAAAACAAAACTCGACGAAGATGCTAATATTGCTTTCGGCGAGAAGAACACAAACAACGACCATGCACGAAAGGTATCATTTTGCTTGGCGTGACACACTGAGCCTCGATTATTTCCGTTGTTCTAGTTATCCTGTTTGCTTGCGCGCGTCGAGACTACGCAACGGGACAGCCTTATCTAAAGAGCCCAATTAGTTTACGACAATCGACGATGGTCATTCTTTTTTCACTAAAAAAGCATATTATACACGTGTATTCGTCTTTATGAGCACCCGTATACGCGACAGCTTCAAAAGACTAATAAGAACAAACCAATAAATCTCCATATTAAAAAAATCATTACAAAAGTCTTGCTCTCACCCTTTATTCAATGGTCCTGAAAATGCTAGGTAGCAGTATTGCTCTTGCGGTCTTTAGAATTAGTTACTTTTTCCTCTCATAATACAGTAACAGAACTGTTGCTCTGTGAGGCCTTTCGCATTGTAGGAGTGATGCTGATGCCACAAAATATATGATAGTAGGAAACAATCAGCGAACTTGAAGTGTTGCATTTCCAAAAAAATATATATGGAATCAAAGCTACCTACATTTGGATTCTGTGGTATAATAAAATATTATTTCTTCCACTTTTTCTATAACTCTGTTGAAAAAAATTTCTCTCTTTCATCTTGCTACATGTTTCTATAGAAAAAATTATTTATTGTCTTTGTCTTTCCATAGAAAAAAATTGTTTATTGTCATTTGTTTTCTGTTTTCTGTGCCAACACACACCATCCAATTGTTATTTGTTTTCTGTTATCTGTGATGATAACAGATCCCACCCTAGGATGATGATCCAAGGGTTTAGGACGTTGCAAGAAATGTTGGTTACTTTTCTCGTGAAAGAGATATAGCAATTCCCTATTTCTTCATCTTATATTCAACTTGATTCTCTCATATACGTCAGTCAAGACATTGTTATTTAATATTTAGGCGTCGGCGCATATTCATGCACCGCTCCCGAATTTTGAAGCATTATAGAAAGATAGCATTATTGGTTACAGTGTGTAGAGTTGTGCCAAATTTCGTCTCTCCCCTTAAGACATCACTTCACGCTGTGTTGAGCCTAAGGAGAGTAACCAACTTACAAGTTGCAGTAATCTTTTTGTTTCCATATCAAATGGCCTAAACCGTGTTTCATATTTGTTTGTCATTGCTTTTTAGGTCTTGTTTGGTCCCACTAACTTATATATATGACTAAACTTTAGTCACTTTAATAACTGGCTTTACGCCTCATAATCATAATCTTCTCCTATCGATTGCCCCCACTAGTAAAAAAGAGGAGATACGGTGCTTGATCACACACTCGGTCGCATTAAAAAGGACTCGCGCGATCGCAACAGTCCTACAGTCGTGGTCTGGATCGTATGACCACGCAGACAACGCGTGGCGGTGTGGGACAGCCCCCGGAGCCGGAGCCGGATTGTGCAGACCCAGGCGAGAGACGACGTCGTCACTCCAGATCCCCAATGGCTTAATCTCCGCCGTCCATGTCCCATGGCCCCGCCGTGGCCCCGTCGCTGTCCAAGGTCAGAGGCCCACGCCACAGTGAGACAGATGCGCACGGCACGCCACGGAACGAGCACGCACGCGACCGCACTAGACCGACGTGGTTCGGGCCCGCCACGCGGCCTCAGACGAGTGGGCGCTATATAGCGCGCACTGTCCCCACTCGCGCTCCCTCGTCTCGCGGCTCACGCGGACGCAAGTCACGCTCCCCCTCCGATCGAATCGAGTCGGTTGGGTTCGTGCCCGATCTCGTGCTTTGTCCTCTCTTGGCTCCCAGCCAGGGATAGCGAGATCCCTCGCGCGCACGGACACAGTCACGCCAGCAAGCAGATCGCGCGCGAGAGAGGGAGGGAGGGCGAAAGGGCGAGGGTGTCCGCGAGGGGAAATGGGATCGGAGGGACGGGCCTGGACCGGCGGCGCCGGCAGCGGCCATGGCGGCGGCGGCGTGGAGGCGGAAGCGATCACCACGGCTATGTCGGCCGCGGAGGTTCCCAGGCTCGCGGCCTCCGTCGACATCTCGCTGCCGCTCGAGGAGATGTCGCCTGACATCATGCAAGTACCACCCCCCTCCTCCTCTCCCATCTCTCTTCGATCCTCTTGCTTTGCTTCCGCTCGCGCCCGGGCTGGTCTGCTCTCGTGCAGCCGCGTCTGTTGACATGTTCGAGAAGTCGCGAGCGCGCGGGGGCGTCGTACCCGTGCCCGCGACGAACGAGCCGGCCGGAGGTGTTTGAGGAAATGCCTCCGCGCTTGTGCGGGAGACAGACAGGAGTGTCCTGATGCACGGAAAGTCTCTCTGATTTGAGGATCCCTGATGCTTTTTTCAGATATATCTGCAAGGAATTGGTCAGAGGGTGGTGCGGGATTGACAGCTCGCGCTTCTCCATCGAGACCGTGTCTGGAGGCATCACCAATCTATGTGAGTTCCTGTTCCCCTGCTCTCACAGCGGCCTGCCTTGTAACGCCATCCGGATTCCTCACCCTTTTCGCCTGAGCAGCATGGTGATTTGTAGTAAATAAATGAATAATTCTTAGTTATTAGTTGCTTGAAATGTTGCGTTGACATGAGGACATGACCCTTTTTTTTTTTCTCGCTGTAAAGTCTGCTTGTCCACTTTCTGTTGTTCCCATTTGCTGACGAAGCAGCAGAAGTGCAGAACCATTGCTTTTTGCAAACTTTGTGCGATTAGATACTCCACCGAGGCACTGCATAATGTTTCCTTTGGCCTGTATCATTTCTGCTGACATTCTCACATCTGCCCCACCATGCTTGCAACATTATTAGAAAATAATAATAAGAGCAATCTCTGTATCTACACCTAATTCAACCATATGGATGATTCGCATGAACAATGATTCATTGATTCATGTGTGCAGTAATAATTTCTTTGAATTGAATCTGTAGTCCAATGATGTTTATTTGTCATTACCTACAGTGCTCAAGGTTTCTGTCAAAGAAGACAATGGCAATGAGTCTTCTGTTACTGTTCGGTTATATGGACCAAATACAGACTTAGTGATTGATCGGAAAAGGGAATTGAAGGTGAGAATCTGAGTGCTATTATATGCTTTCAGTAGAAGCAGGGCTTTTGCTTTTGGTCAAAAAGAATCTGAGTGATACAAGTTTGTGTGCTACCTATAGTATTCCGCTATGATTCTAGGCTTCTAGCATCATCCCTTGTGTTGGTGCCTTATTATTATAATGGCACATTTTCAGTTCTTTTAGACACAGAATAGTCATGGTTTTGTAGTAGCATCTGTCCTACCAAGTGCATTACCTTTTGTTTCATATCTGTACATTTTCCCTGACAAATGGTTTCATTTCATTCTTTGAAAAATTCCAACATAGAATGATACTTTTAAAGGGTCTCTAGACTGCACACGTAGTATAACGTACCCACAAAATTAAATCTCATTTCGGTTCTAAAATATTTCCTAATGCATATACCTATTACCATCATGGTTAGGCGATACCATATCTCTCAGCTGCAGGGTTCGGGGCTCGGCTACTTGGAATGTTTGAGAATGGAGTAGTTCAGTCATTCATCTATGCTCGAACACTGTCACCTGCAGGTAGGCATACTTCCCATCTGAATAACGTATGGGTATGGGGTCCTAATCAACTTAGTGCAATTGTTTCTAGTTTTAGTTGCAATTTTAAATGCAAGTTCAAAGGAATTGTGTTTTTTATTTTCCCTATAGTCAGCGTTATCCATGGTTTGGTGTGTCAATTTGAAGCCTTGGATGTTTGGAGGTTTTATGAAATGCTTCTGTAAAAAAATCTACCGATCCTCATTATTTTGTTTTCTAGACATGAGAGATCCTAAAATAGCAGCTGAAATTGCCAAGCAGCTACGGAAATTCCATCAAGTAGACATACCAGGGTCTAAAAGTCCGCAATTGTGGAATGATATATTCAAGTTTTTGAAGAAAGGTAGGTGACTTATGTTGCTCGTTTGAGACTGTTGCTTTTATGTCAATGACATCTCAAACATGACACCTTTCTTGGCACAAGTTAGTAAATAAACAATAGTTATGTGTGCTATCAAATGCACTTTGCAGCTGTGGAATTGAAGTTTGAGGATAATGAGCAGCAAAAGAGATATGAAAAGATCTCATTTAGAGAAATACAAGATGAAGTTCAAGAACTTAAGGTACCTTGAAGTTGGCAATGTACCTTCTGATATTTCGAGTCCATTTTGCCCTTCTTAGAGTGATATTTTCCTATATTTTTCCTTGGTCACAAATAGTAGTTGATGCTTCTCTGGTATAGTGGGAACATCCATATAGCACTGTTATGAAGCAAAATGCTGGTTGTGGTGGTGATGGGTTTAGGCCCACACTGTGGAACTAAAATCGAAGATAGCAGTTACTCCTGCAATTCCTACTATCTGTACTTAATATTTCTTCATCAATGTCCATGTACCTTTTAGGATCTCTTGGACAATCTGCATGCGCCTGTAGTTTATGCACACAATGACTTGCTTTCAGGAAATCTGATGCTCAATGATTTGGAAGGTAAAATATTTTCCTTTGTATCAGTTTCCCCCTTTTTTATTATTACTCATTTGCAAAACTAACATAGTGGTGGTGTGCCTGTTGTTTCCTCTGTCAGGAAAGCTATATTTTATTGATTTTGAGTATGGGTCATACAGCTACCGTGGCTATGACATTGCAAATCATTTCAATGAGTATGCAGGATTTGATTGTGACTATAATTTGTAAGTTACCTCCATGTCAATGAAATTCTCCAAAGCAATATACTTTTGTCATGTTCTTAGTCAGCAGTATTCACTTGATTGTGTTTTTAGGTACCCAGATAAAGATGCCCAATATCACTTCTTCAGGAATTATCTACGCCCTGATAGACCTAGTGAGGCATGTGAAACAAAACCAATTGAAATCTATTCTTGGAGTTCGAGTTCTTTCTAGAGTAAATGAAGCTTTCTGCTATTACCTTCTCTTGTAACATGTATTTGACAAGATTGTTCCTTTTGAAGTTAGTAATGCCTCCATATGTGCTACATATGTTTGGTATTTAGAGTGTTATTAAGCTGAACATGGTTAGCATTTGTTTGTATTAGCTACTGGGATATCTCAGATGTCTGGCATTCATAGAAGGCTGAAAGACATACAGGAGCTCATTTTTTTCTTTACCAGCGGCAGAACATTTGGAATTTTCTGTTCTGATGTAGTTTCATGATTCTCTGGTTTTTTTTTTGGCAACTGAAAGGTGCAGGCACAAGATATGGAATTGCTTTATGTGGAAACAAACACTTTCAGACTTGCATCGCATATTTACTGGGCACTATGGGCCCTTATTCAGGTGAGCAAGGTTATTGATTCTGCAAACATCAATTTTTTTTGGGATCATCTCTGTTGAGTCCCATGTAAAAGATACTGTGAATGGCAAAACTTTATGATTAGCACTTGAATGCAGGCAAAGGTATCCCCAATCGACTTTGATTATCTTGGATACTTCTTCTTACGGTATGGTGAGTACAAGAAACAGAGGGAATCGTGCTTCTCCTTGGCACAAAGCTTTCTCTCCGAACTAAGAAATGGCTAGAGCCTGAGAATCTGTTCATGAATTTATAGTGTTGTACGCGGGGCAGCTACGCGTTGTGATCATCAGCTGCTACTCAGAAACTCTATTATAGTGGTGGTAGCAGCCCCTCATTGTTGTATCTGATGCCTGATAGGAAAGTCACATGATCCGTCCTGAACACAGGATGGCAAGATCTGTTATATTTGCAATAAACACAATCCTGGCGGGTTCTGCCCTGTGCAATTTATTGTGCACATAAGCATTCCGTGTTTTGACATTCTTGTGAGGAACTGCACAAGTTTTTTTGTTTCTCGATTAATATATTGACTGGGTAGTCCTTTGGATGTGCGTATACACAACGCATAAGGATCACAATCAACTAGTACTCCCTTCTTAACACTGTCTTTTTTTTATTTGATATTTACTATACATCTAGACATAGTGTATATACAAGTGTATAGAAAAAAAATCTAGAAAACCAAAACAACATAGTTTGGAATGTAGGGACTATAATGCAAGTCATGCCCAGTTATAAGCATGGTCTTTAGAGTCATATTTCGTTGACTGTGTTTACCTAGTAACACATTATGTAAAGTTTCATATACAGAAAGTAGGTGATTGAGATTGATTGTCCCATGGCCCCTGTTTTGAATGGCAGAGTTCACGTTCTTTGCTTGCTTGTACTTTGTACATACTTCTGGATTACATCCATTCTGACAAATCAAGTTTTTATCGCGATGATTATGAACATGAGACTGCCTGCGGATGCCACAAAAATTCTCACTTGCAAATTCTGTTATGTTATGATGGTGAAACCGTTTCAACCCTCGTCATCCACATTTTTTCCAACTACCGGCCTTGTTTAGATTGCAAAAGTTAAAAAAATTTAGCATTGTAGCACTTTTGTTTATATTTGACAACTATTGTTCAATCATGGACTAAACTAGACTCAAAAGATTCATTTTATAATTTACAATCAAACTATACAATTAGTTTTTTTTTATCTGTATTTACTGCTCTATGCATGTGTTTCTATATTCGATGTTATGGAGTGTAAAAACTTAGAACTCGGAGGCAATCTAAATAAGGCCCTATTTTAAAATTTGTGCTATTTTAAAAAGAGTACCGAAGCTGTTAAATTTTTTTTTCACAACACAATTTAAAATAAATTATTTTAGCTCATTGAGTCATTGTTCATCTTCTGCGCAGCTCACTAAAACTTTTCCATGTCTCGTAGCTAAACCAAACGAACTTCCATCTGATGTTCCGCGGCCCTAGCCCGTATGGATAGGGCAGCGTACGCAATGCCTTCTAAAATCTGAATTGCGCCAGATTTGAATGCTCCAGCGGCGGCGGAGATCGGCAGCAACACCGTATTATAAGCTGCTGTTACCGCCAAAATTTGAATGCTCCAGCGGCGGCGGAGATCGGCAGCAACACCGTATGGTCGGAACCGTGCCAAGATTTCGCTATTCATTCGCACAATGCTTCCATTTCGCAAACACAATCCAGACGTCAGTGGGAACACAAACCTTTTTTTTTTTGTGACAAGGAACACAAACCTTATAATACCATGGAAATTAGAGCTACAGAATTCATCTCTAAGCGGTAACAGCAAAAACTTCTCAACACGGCCCTTTTGTAAAGGCGAATTCTCTACGAGAGACCGAGATTCTAAACCAACTTTGCTCACTAGTTAGGGGGCGTTGGGAGGAGTGGCCTCTGAACTCTGCTTCACACCAACAAGCAGGGAGTACAGTGAGCGACGCTGTCGCTCGTCGAACCACCCGACCTGAACGCAGAGCAATCATGGCGTGCCGTGCCGTGCCGCGCAGGGCCTCATCCGGAGATGCCAACTGCCCGCGTCATGGGGAACCGGTGCCCGTCCAGGCTAGCGCGGTCGAACGGGACGTCGACGCGGGAGCAACCAGACCACCCCTGCTTGCTCACGGTCACGGGCTTCCCACTCCCGCGCGGGCTGGCCGCCGGGAGAGGCTGATCGCCGCCGCCACCGCTCCTGCCGCCTTTCTTGGTCACGAAGCTCAGCAGCTTCTTGAGCCCCTTGGACAGGTTGTCCCTGTTCGAGTCGGCCGAGAACATCGCCGTTGGCCTCTCCGGGCTGCCCCACCGCTTCCTCGCCCGCGCCTGCTGCGGCGAGGCCAGCGCCGCCGTCTCGAACGGCAGCTCCGACACGGACCGGACGTGGCGCCGCGCCGCCTGGGTACGTTCCTCAAGCTGCTGCTGCTGAGGCAGCGGCCTCGGGGTGATGGCGGCCATGTCGAGGGCCGGCAGGTCGTGCACCCGCGTCGTCCGCAGCCTGGCGGGCGCCGCCGCGCCGCCTGTACCCGTGCCGCGTTTCAGGAACGGCCTCGGCGTGGTGCACTCGCCGAACTCGGCGAGCACGCCGAGGCTGTTCCGCCTCTGGTGGTGCGACGACGGCCTCGCCGGGCTCCCCGCCACGCCGCTGCC
>DXKC01027662.1:0-11219 GCA_031170775.1 Cymbopogon citratus
TCTCTCTGTTTTTGTCGTGTCAAATTAGCTTTGTTCTATTCTAAAACAAGATATTACAATTTTGACCATCAATTTATGAAGATATTATAATTTCGCCATATATAAATTAAGTTATACAAGTATTTATCATGTTAAATCGAAAACCACATTTGTTATAACATACATTTTGGCGACTAGTTATAATTTATAATTTATTTGTGTTTTTTGTTTATCATGTTAAACGATAACATGAATAGTGTTTTTTGTTTTACACTTTTATAATTTATTTTTTTTATAACCATTGGCAACTAGTTAATTTGTGTGATTGCGCGTTTAGGCTCAGATGGTGAGCTAGGTGGACACAAGGGATTATAGTGGTTTAGGTAGAATGCCTTATTAACATATCTTAGCGTCATCACCAAAATAGGCAGGAAGCCTACCCAAGCGACCACGCCAAAAATGCCAGTGTTGGCAACTCTTAGCATCGCTACTAGAATTGTATCTCTAGCAACGGTGTAAATAATGCCATGGTGATAGATCGTAACCTTTTAGAGATAACATCCGCAAGCGTACGGATCTATTATTGTAGCATTTCACCCAAAAGTATTTCCGGGTATCGTATTTATATTTTTCCGTAGGAAGGTGGGGGTACAACTACCTCTAACATAAATATGTTATGACTATATGGCTCATAGTTATGCAAGGGTAAAACAATATGGTTTGAAGACAGTGGATACAACCTCAAGGATAAAAGGTAAAGAATAAAAGAATAATTCTAAGTGGAGCAGGTACATCTTATACATTTGCATAGACAAGCTAGTGTCATATGATAAACAGGTTAAGCAAGTCAAGGTCAAGAGCAACAGGGAGATCCGACAGTTGATCTGTCAGCCGACGGGGATATTTTACGAACTCTTACACAACATATGAACATGGGGGATTACGAAAGACGGACATGACTAGGTCACTTCCTACCGCCTACCCCTTAACTGTGGTATGTCATCATATCCGAAGGCTCCCTCGCATCCAGACACCACGCTCGCATACTAAGAAATTATCTATATCCCCCAGGACTCCCACCCTACGGATGAACGAGTTAGGATATAGGCAAACCTGAAGGAACGACGAACTGTTACTATATTCCTATCATATTCTCTAAGTTTGTAAATCATATGAACAGTGAAGAACATGTATGAGCATGATGAACTACTCTCATATGGACTATGTTCTAGTTTATATTCATCGAATATATCATGCTCAAGACTATACTATAGTTCATATGCGCATTAAGATAAAACGACTTGAATAAGAAAGAACTCTTCATAGTATATTACCAAGAGAGTAGCTCTTCTTTCTAGGAGACAAGCTTTTCAAGTAGCTCAATCTTGCTCCAAACTATTCTAACTAGCTAAGGCTAAAGAACAAGTAGAGAGAGTGAGGTGGAGTGCTCCCAATGAGTGTGTGTGGGGGGGGTGCTCCTCCTCTCCTCTTATAGCAGGTGGAAGGCGGCTCGGGCATTCTGAAAAAAAATTAGAAGGGCACCGCCCTCCTCAGCATTGAAGTTGCTGACACGCGCTGGCTGGGGCCGAACCGCCTTAGTGGTGGGCCGACCGGCCCAAGTGCTCCGGTCGGCCCACTCTGGGGCTGTTCGCGCCCATCTTTGGCCGGTGTGCTTGTCTTCGGGCCTGGATTGTTGTGGTGTGGTGGATTTGGCCCGTTGATGTTTCGGTTGGGCTATCTTCTCTTGGATTGGCAAATACGTCTTCCGGAAAAGCGTCTTTTTATTGTGGATATTCTCTGTACTTGGTGTATTTCCTGCATAGTGACAAATCTTCCAGTACAAGTGGAATTCTGTTAACAGTAAAGGTATATGTGTGTAAAAATATATAATTTGCCCCTTTTTGTTTCAATGTTGGCAGTATAAATTCGTCGTTAACGACCGCCAATATGCCTCTATGTCCTATCGCGGGGCCGATGTGCTACCTGCTCTTGTATTCAGTTTGCAAAGAAGAAGATTACAAATAAGGGCGAGAGAGCTAGAAAAAGAGCTTATGTCAGTGTTGGTGATGTGTCAGCGCAAGTGTTCGAGAACTGTAGGTGTTCTCCTCTGCCTCGGAAGATCCCAAGGCTCCCCTTTTATAGCCTCAAGGTGAGCCTTGAGGTACAAGTTTTGAAGTTAGAGAAATTGGTGCTTTTCCGTGACAGCGAAGCTTCCTTCGCGCGGCGCCCTCACCGGCTTGGGTGCCACAACTTTGAGTTCTTTCCCACATCATCGTATCGGATACTTCTTAGCAGTGACAGTGAGCTACGCACCTAATCGCGGCGTGTCGTCTCGTCATGTTGTGCAACGTGGCTTGCGATGCCCTCCTTTGTTTCTTGAGTAGGCATCGTAATAAGCACCGAGGTATGACGCTGCCAAATGACGCTATAGCTGGTGTGGACTGACATCTCCCAGATTTCACGAGGATGCCCTTAGGACATGCCATATTACATGGGATATGCCAAGGCTCCTATTCCGTCTCGCCCGCCCCTGTTTGCTGAGGACACACATTTTACGACGCTCCCTATCTTGTTGGGGACACGCATTTTACGACACGTCGTCTTTAGGTTTGGGCGAGACGAAACCTTTCCATCATTGTCGGGCATGGTCGATCGCTCCTACGACCTCTGGGAATTTAGATTTCTTATTCACATGGGTCAGGCGGACCTTGGACCATTTTCCTTCCGTGCCGGCAATTGGGCTTTCTACTATTCTTGCACCAAGTGGGTCGGTTATTGATCTGTGGTACATTCATGGGGTATTTTCCACGGACTCAGGAATATTCGACACCCACACATCGCATCCATAATATATGTTAGTGCTGACAATAAATAAATATCCTATTAAACATGTATCAAATTTAAATACAACTTGGTATATTTTCCTTCCATTGCAAATGCATAATTATTTAGAATAAATATATCATAACTTTAATTTTTTATGCCACCCATGTGTTTCTATAACTTAATGTCGACCTCTATTCCATCTTTTCTTTCTCTCCAGCATCTTTACATCTTGAACCCATATTTCTTTGTATTATCTTCCCCACCCCTTCTCATGTGAATCAGCACACCGCGACCCACATAGACACGAACAATAGCGGCAGATAGAAAATTTGCCACTTTATTATTAGGTATTGAAAATATTATATCAGATGGTGTAAATCATTCTACTCAAATCTTAAAGCGCAAATAAACTGAAAAACAAGGGTTGTGCACAAAGGTTCTTAGGTAGGAAACGGAGATAGAAAGTTGATGAAGGCTTTAGGAAAACTAATGAAGAGGACATCCTTCTCGTACTCCTCGACCACCAACGCGTCTCCTAGGTGTGCCTCTACCATGTTCTCGATCATCGTCGAACCTATATGCATGCAATATATACAAGGATGATTTAACACGTCTACAAACAAAGTACAACATAAAATGATTAATTATGTCTACGAATAGAACACATTTTTATGAAGCTAACAAAATTGATTTGGTATTTTTTTTATTTTTCTATAATTCTTTTGTTAATTTTTGCAACATCGTTGTTTTTGTAGAAAAAGAGAAAAGAAATAGGTGAAATGCTTGCATGGGCTTGGTTTAGCCCCCAATGAAGTCGGCCTAACTATAAGAATTCAACTACCCATCATCAGAGGTCCATCTAGATCTAAAAATTTTGCATTACCCCGATCTTTTTTAAAACTATTAAGACCTTCCACTTTTTCTTTCTCTCTAGCGTCTTTATATCTTAAACCCATATTTCTTTCTATTATCTTCCCACCCATTCGAACGTGTTCAGCACACCGTGACCCACATTGACACTAACAACATGGGGCGGAAGAAAAAATAGGTGGACAGAAAATTTTCCACTTTATTATTACATAGATATAGATATAGATAGAAAACACTACAAGAGATGGTGTAAATCTTTCTACTCAAAACTTAATGTGCAAACAAAATGGAAACAGGGGTTGTGCATAGGGGCTCTTAGGCAGAAACCAGAGATGGAAGGTTGGTGAAGGCTTTAGGAAAACTAAAGAGGCGGACATCCTCCACGTACTCTAGGTTTGTCTCTAGAACCTTCTCGGTCATTGCTAAACGACAAACAACGAAGATATAATACTAAATCATCCTCAATTACAAACTATATACATAATTAAAGGATTGAGCCCAGAATTGGTTCAAGTCCAAAGAACAAAGACTACGAAGAGTAACAAACTCGTTGCCATACTCTGTTGCTCATCCGGGACATGTGTTGGCTGGCATTGCTTATTTTTCTAGTAATTGGCTAAAAACCAAAACGCACCTATTAGCAGCCCAAGCCCAGCCAACACGCCCACAGTTTTTGTATGAACGACAAGCGGCGAAGATAATGCTCAATCGTCAGCAATTACAAACTAAGTACATAATAAAGGGATTGAGCCTAGAATTGATACGACTACCAAGAGTAGCTAACTTGCGCACCACACCGTGTTGCTCGTGCTGCCACGCCCTGTTGCTCATCCGGGACATGTGTTGGCTGGCATTGCTTATTTTTCTAGTAATTGGCTAAAAACCAAAACACACCTATTAGCGGCCCATGCCCAGCCAACACGCCCATATTTTTTGTATGAACGACAAGTTGGCGAAGATAATGCTAAATCGTCAGCAATTACAAACTAAGTACATAATTAAGGGATTGAGCCTAGAATTGATACGACTACCAAGAGTAGCTAACTTGCGCACCACACCATGTTGCTCATGTCGTCACACCCTGCTCATCCGAGACATGTGTTGGCTGGTATTGCTTATTTTTCTAGTAAATGGCTAAAAACCAAAACACACCTATTAGCGGCCCAAGCCCAGCCAACACGCCCACAGTTTTTGTATGAACGGCAAGCGGCGAAGATAATGCTAAATCGTCAGCAATTACAAACTAAGTACATAATAAAGGGACCGAGCTAGAATTGATACGACTACCAAGAGTAGCTAACTTGCGCTCCACATCGTGTTACTCGTGCCGCCACACACTGTTGCTCATCTGGGATATATGTTGGCTGGCATTGCTTATTTTTCTAGCACTTTGGCTCAAAACCTCAAAACCAAAACACACCTATGGTTTACCTGGCGTTTCTGTTTCAATACCGGCGGCCCAAACCCAGCCCGGTCCATTTTTCCACCGGTCTACCGCGCCGCGAGACCACCACACCACCAATTTCTGCGTCTCTCCCCCGTCACCGTTCTCTTCTCTTCCTCCCTTCTTTGTCTTTAAAGCCCGAAGCACCCCCTCTCCAGCGGTCCAGCCCCGTCTCCGCCTCCTCTCTCCCTCTCTACACTCCAACCCACCACCGCCCCGCGGCCGCTCCTCGGCCTCGCCGTACTCTCCACTCGCCCTACCCTGCGGCGCGCTGCTCCGTGCTCTCCCCTTCCGCAAACCGTCGGTGAATCCCGCGGTTCCTACCGTCCGTTTCAGATTCTCTCTCGCTACCGGCCGGGGGCGTCTGTTCTTGCGTCCGAGAGGCCGGAGGGCTCCTCGTGGCCGGAGCCCGGGGGAGGAGCCGCCTGCGCGGCGTGCATGGAGGCTAAGGTTTGCCCGTCTCTCCTCTTCCCTCTAATCTCGCATTCGTTCGTGCTCTCGCTCGGGGGGCGCCGCGCTGCTCTCGTTTGGTGTGGCGCGTCCCACGGTTCCTCGTTTTGCGATGGGGTTGTTGCCTTGGGGCGCGCTCCTGGGCTCGGCCATGGGGATTTCGTCCGTGATCACGCGCTCCCGGCGTGCTTCTCTAGGCTCGTATCCGTGCTTCTCGTGCCCCATGGGCGCCCGTTCTTGGGTGCTGTGGCTCGGGCGTCGATTTGGTCGGTCGTGTTTCTTGGCCGCGAGCCCGTGCTAGGTTTCTCCTTTCGGTTACTGGTGGTCGGTTGCTTGGTTTCCACGGTGTCTGCAGGATTCGCAGTCGTGGGTAGGATTGTGGTGGTGCGTGGCCTGAGATAGATTCGCAGGATGCAATTCGTGGCTTGATCGGTGCCTGTGGAATTACTTGGTTTGCTTGATCTAGTGGCTCTGGCTGTTGTCGTGTAGGCTCACGGTGACGGTGAGGAGCTCGACAGCATTTTGGTCGATAGGTTCTGTTCATTATGGCGCAGTGCTTGATAGCTTGGTGCTGTTAAATAATTTTGCACTGATTGTGGTCTGTGGAGTGATTGAATCCTCCAAGTCGTTTTTCTGTTTCTTTGGCAGCACACTTTGTACTTGAGACCTATGTTTGTTGATGGCCCCTCGTTGATGAATCTTATACACGATAGGCATTGACTTCATTTGCTGCCTGCAAGAGCTAGCGTGCCTGTATCTCCATGTTATGCAAATTTTCTGTTGGAGCCAATAGTATATCATTTTGATGACCCTAGAGTTGCTGTGGTATTGTTTCCTCTACTACAATTTCTTGCATGGCATGAAACCTTATTGCATTCTGCTGTAAGATTGCAACTAATAACCAGGAAAGTCAAATCATTTTCTGAAAACATTTCCACCCTTAATCTTATGTTCGAGATATTATGCTAGGTTTTAATTGTTAGAGAGACTTGATCATGATACTGCTAGGTATAGCAACATCTATATCTGTATTTCATATATGCTCACTTTCACTGCAAGGGTAGTAAACTACAACTGTGGTTTCCTTCTTGTTGCAGATAACTTATTTCAAATGCTACAGCCATTATGCATAGTAGGGATGCATGCTAAGTCACAAGAATTCTGTAAAAGGAAGAAAATGTCCATATGCATGTTCCTAGCTTACCTGAAATACATAACACACTTCATTATTTGTAATGATGATACACATGTTCTTGTATTGTTGACTATTGCAATGGCTCTTTACAACTGCGCTTTTCTTTTGTTCTAATTGTGATAGATGGAGCCAGAATCACTCGATTTGGAAGACTATGGAGACCACCAACCTTCATCAGAAGCTTCTCAAGATGTGATGTATGATGACTCACCTGTATGTCCATGCATTGGAAGTGAGCACCAGGCAGAAATCCCCAATCTGGCTACAGAGGATGAGCGCCGTGAGCTCATGGCCAATTCACATAATGATTCCATATTGCATGGCTATGGTTACCCTGTTGTGGTTGGGCTAGCTTTACCAATTACGTGGGCATCACCAAGCGAAGTCAATAAGACAGAAGAGGTATTACAAATGCAAAAATGTTCAGAATCTGGAATAAAAGGCAGCACTGGAGATGTGCAAAGTCAGGCGACCTCAACTTGTGTAACCAGCAATGACACTGGCAGATGTGATCCAACATTTCAGGACCCACATACAGTAGTGCCTGTAGTTCAAGTTAAATCTGACGGTAATCAAGCATATGATCAAAAAATGGTCCCTTGCCCCACTCAAGAAGGACAGAATGTCACCAATAATTCAATGATGCAGCAGAGAGAAACCAAACAATTAAATCCTCTGCCTTATCCACCCATTGCTCTTTGGAGTGATCTTGAAGCAGAGGTATTTCTCCTTGGGCTCTACATTTTTGGCAAGAATCTCAACCTGCTGAGCAGGTTTCTGGGTACAAAGACTGTTGGTGATGTGCTTGCATACTACTATGGGAAGTTCTACAGAAGTGATGCATACAAAAGATGGTCGGACTGTAGAAAGGCAAAAACTAAGAAGTGCATTCTTGGGGAACGCATTTTCCAAGGATGGCGACAGCAGGAGCTAATATCACGTCTGAAATTTAAAATCCCTCAAGAAGCTCATAATTCGTTGATTGAGGTATGTTGCATTGGCACTGGTAGAAAAAAAAAATGATTCTTTTGCCATCCCTTTGTTGTTCGCTGATTAATTTGACTTGGTTGAATATGAAATTATTCTCATGATATTTCAAATTTAATTTTCTTTTTAGTTTCTCTTGTTACATGACATCCTAAATATTTCTATTGTTCTATAAAGCAAACACATATTTCTCATAGTAACCCTTTTTACATTTGATTTGCACCACTTATGTTTCTTCAATTTCCAGTCATTTCCTCCCTTGTTTTTGCCTGTCCTTGCCTGTCGTGGTGAGGTGAACAGAGCAGATAATCCAAACTCATATGAAGGGTTATCAAAGCATATTTGATTGGCCTGGTCCTCAATGGCATTCCCCCCCCTCTCAAATATATCCATAGCAAACTTTAATGCCTTCAGATCAAATATTCAATATGCTTTCAAGGACTTGTGCGTTTATGAATTATGATTATAAACATCAGACTGGAAAGACGAAGCGGTTGTAGGTGTGCATTTGGTCATTGTGATTCTCTGTTTTGAATTTTTGATATCATTTTTGTGAAGAAGTGTTCATGACTTGCCATTTCTTGAACTATTGCACCAATGTAACTGTACGGCTAAGTTGTGATTATCCAAGCACAATTAATGTGTCTAGTTTAGTTGCACAGAAGAATCACTAACTTGCACACATCAGACATTTGTCGACATTATTGAAGGATGCTGATCTTTGTTATACATTGCCATATGATTTGTTTTGTTTTCACGCAGGTTTTCAAATCTTTCAATGATAGCCAAACATCTTTAAATGAATTTGTCCTCAGTCTGAAATCCATTGTTGGAAAAGAAACTTTTGTGGAGGCGGTTGGGGTTGGTAAAGGGAAGCACGATTTGACTGGATTCATTACAGACCAATCTAAACCCAATCATGCTCTCCCTGTTCACAGTGACTTGCCTACAGGCAAAGACTGTTCTTCACTTGCTTCAGAAGATATAATCAAGTTCTTAAATGGTGATTTCAGAAGAAGCAAGACTAGATCAAATGATATTTTCTGGGAAGCTGTATGGCCCCGTTTGCTTGCAAAAGGGTGGCACTCAGAGCAGCCAAAGGATGTTAGCACAACCAAGAATTGCCTTGTATTTCTTGTGCCGGGTATAAAGAAGTTCTCGAGAAGTAAACTCACCAAAGGTACTCATTATTTTGATTCTGTCAGTGATGTCCTTAAAAGAGTGGCAGCAGATCCTGTTCTTCTTGAGTTGGAGGTTGATGTGTTAAACAATGGTTTAACTGCTGAGAAAAATGGCAGTATCACAGATGTGAAATTGAACCTGGATAGTCCGTTGGATGGATATCAGGGGCTTCCTAAGTTCACAATAATTGATACTAGCTTAGTCGAAGGGGAAGAGCCATTCAATGTACGGGAACTGAGGAACTTACCTGCAGATGCAAATGTTAGTCTTCTCCTTTCACAAGATTTGTCTAATATGGTGAGTTACAGCTCCTCTGAAGAGGAAGGTGCCAATGATAGATTATCAGATGACCAGGAAGATTGTGGGCGAGTTAAAGCTGAGGTCAAGGAAACAGCTGGTTCACTGCAAAACATGGTGACTGCTAATGGCCACTCTTCTAATGGCAATGATGAAAAAATTGATCTGACAGGCATCTATGGGAACCAAAAAAAACTTGAAAGGCGCAAGTATTTGTCCCCAGTGTCAAAGCGCAGAAGATTAAATAGCTGCAGTAATGAACAGGCCAGCCGGCGCAGTTTTTCTTTCTCAAAAGGTGGCGGTTTGGAGAAAGAGAAAAGCAAGCCACCATTGACTTCATCCAAACTAGCTGCTGTTGAAGCTGGCGACACTTTTCAGATTACAACAATGGCAAGCTGTTCTACAAAGGAGAAGCCATCTGAGCAGAAAGCAGATGCATTGAACTCTCTTACCGATGATGGGCAAAATGAGAGAATGGTTATGGAGAACTTAATTAACAAGTCATTAGAAGGTAAGGTTGATGCTGTGGCTGAAGTTCACTCAAAGATCACTGCCGATAAGCCAAAATTTGTCAAAGAAAGAGCTGAGGTTATTGGTCCAATTGACTTGAATAAACAGGAAACGCTACATGATGATAAGGCAAGCCGAAGCATTGACACCACATCATTGGAAAATCTTGGTAGCGTGAAGGTTGATGAAGCTCCCTCCAGTTCAGACAAGAACATGGCCTGTGATCCTTCAGGGGCAGCAAGAAGTCCTGTTAGTGAGGTACCTAATCCTGCTTTACAGGTGAATGCTCGCAGGCATGGAACCAGAAACAGGCCTCCCACCGCCAAAGCTTTAGAAGCTGTTGCGTTTGGACTTCTGGGAAGTGGAAAGCGTAAGGTTGACCTGAAGAACAGGGCCACAAGCCGGCCTTCACAGCGGCCTCGCAAAGCTGCCAAGGACTCGGTTCCTGTGTCTTCTAGTGGTGAAGCACAGCAATGAGCAGATTTCTATGCGTTGATGGCATCAAGCAACTACATGAGGCTTGGAGCTGAGCTGTCCAAAGCTGGTGGCTACCTTACCATTTTCTAATGCCTACCATTCAGGAGGTCCTGAAGGTGACGATGGTTTTACAGGGTGCATGGTACCCTTCGCCCTAGGAACCCATCCTTAGTTTTTTTAGTCAAAATAGAGTCTTGTGCCTGTCAAGGCATGCAAAACCAACTTGTACTGGAGAGAGGGAGGGAAATCGCCATATTAGCGAATTAAGTTATGCGATTACCAGGATTAATGTTTTGGTACATTTCCATGGGTGCATTCATCTATGAGCTTCTTTTGCAGGGAAGAGGGCATTCGTCGGCTTCATAAACCACAACTAACATTGATGTCGTGTCGCACATCTTGTGAAGCGGTCTTGCATTGTCAAAATGCATCGGTAGGGGAGCGTTCCGCTCTGCATGGCTTGCTTCTTGATCCCATGCATTCCTTTTTCCTGGTGAAGGAAAAGAGCCTCTAACAAGTCCGTGCGTTGGCATAGCTACTAGAGGTGCTTGCACGTTTAAACAAATGCATATCGAAATTGGATTTCTTACTTCCATGATTCCTCCATGGTTTTTCGCTTTGCTTGCATATAATGGCTGAGCATGGGGCTGATGATTTACTGCCTGGCAACCAGATGATTTGCTCCTTAATACATGGAAAACCTCGTCTATCAATAGCTCACCCTTATTCATTGAGTTGGGCTAGTTATTAAGAGAGGGTTTTTTTTTTATATATATATGGTCCAAGACAGCAAACTGTGGAGAAGGGTCATACCGCTTTGGAAAGGTAGCAGACCAAAATAGGGGTCTCCGGTGCATATAGGCCATAGATTAGAACCAAAGGAGAGGGACGACTCCGGTAGAAAGGGGACGATTTCCTAGAGAACTAGAGAAGACCGGCTAGAGAAGGGTGGTTTCTTACTCACTGAGGAAGAACACCAAGTCACCAACGAATACTAGGATA
>DXKC01027695.1:0-11348 GCA_031170775.1 Cymbopogon citratus
ATTAGTGGTATGTCATTCTTATAAATAATAAGATGTAGGTGATGAAAACAACAAGCCAAAACGGTAGCAAACCACCGCTCCATTCACTTGCCTCTTTAACGAAGAAGATCAAAAGCACTAGCGAAGTTCCGAAGCGCTACCACCTAGGGCAACCGCAGCGAGCACGATGAAGGAAACCCTAGCAACTACTACGTCCTTTCCTCTTCACCTTCCCGTCGTCACAAGATCTCAACGATCCTCGCCGTTGTGAAGGTCGGTTTATCCGCGGGAGGAAGAACGGCCACCACGGATGGCGTCGACGGCGACGGCGGCGGCAAAACCCTAGACTCTCTCTTTCTCTTCCCTTCTCTTTTCTTCCTTCATGACCAGACAGAGGAGCGGCGGCTAATGAGGCAGAAAAGGTCGTAGGGAGGGGAAGGAGCCGCACGGGAGAAGGCCACGGGAAAGCTGGTCCGTGGCACTGTAGCAAGCTACAGTACTTCGTGTTTTTTTACTTTTTTCTTTTATTTCATTTCCTTTATTTTTTTTGAGGCATTACAATCAGGGAAGAACATGTCACAAGCACAACGGCTCCACCTTAAGCTGATCAGTGATCTCAGGTGGAGCCGAAGATCAGGTGTAGCACAATTACCCTCACCTTTTCACCGCACCCGCTAAGCTCGACTCTCTCCTCACTCCTCCAACTCCACCTCGCGCGTCCAGCGGGGGCCCACAGACACCGCCGCGAAAGGAGATCGAGAGACGGGTGGGACCACCTTGCGGCCCATCCACCGGGAGCGCGGCGCGGAGGCCGAGCGCGGAGCACAGAGCGCGGTGGCGCGCGAGGCGGATCACGGCATCTCCCTCCTTGGCGCGTGGTGGCCCTGATCTGCCGGCGGAGGTAGGTTCTCCATCTCCCTCATCCTCTCTTCATTTCGCTCTTCCTCTCACTCTCCGTCTCCCTCACTCCTCCCTCTGTCGGCCGGATCCAGCATATGTGGAGGAGGACTGGCACTGGCAGCTATGGATCCGACGAGGACCTCTCGCCCCTGGCTGCAGATCCAGTGAGGAGGAGGTCAACATTGTGAGGATCTCGTCCCTACCTATTCTCAGAGCTTTCTTGTAAGCAATCTCAGTGGTTCAATTCTGAGCCCGCCATCGTCGGATCGTGAGGTTCCTATGCTGCTAGAGGCCAACATTGTGGTGTCGCCTACTGCTGAGCCAAAGCACACCGACGTGGAGGGGCCAACCGAATCCTTGCCTTCTTTTGCAGAAGGAATCGGTGCAATCAGTGGTACGGTGCCAAATTTGCAGGGAAGAACAGGTTTTTCGAGAATCAGGGAAGAACATGTCACAAGCAAAACGGCAAAAGCATGCAAGCATCACAGGGGGTGCGGGATGGCATAGTCGAAGAGTTCATTAATCAAAACCAGATCAAGGTTGTGCATCTCATGGCAGCGCAATGACAGCGTTGTCCCTAGGCGGCTCAAGGTTGTGCATCTCACGGCATTGTCCCCAGGCGGCGGAGGGATAGGCTGCTGGCGGCAAAGACAAATATGAGAGTCAACAAGCTGGAGAAGCAGGCTAGAAAAAGGTGTTGCTGAAGAGGTGGGGGTCAAAGCTCAACAGTCAAAACACTCCTCATACACGGAGGTTGCGGAGCGTCTTTTATTTCTCAATAGGATCAGATCAGCCCCCAAAACAGGATGCTGTCAATGGGCACACGCGGTGCGGAAGCAATGGTGGCTACAAGTTGGAGATTAGAGGGATGGTCCTTCGGACACTCGGCGATCACGCGCCAGGTCCGTATGGATTCAATGGAAGGATCTTCAAGATGGCATGGGACGTAATCAAGTCAGTCTCTTCCACACTTTTTGGGCATTGGAATGTCATAGTTTGCATCTTCTGACCCCCTTATGGTCCTTGACGAAGCATTGTATACTACTAGCTTAGTCTACAACAACAATTTGAGTTAGCGTAGATGTGTGGTGGCCTAGGGGTCGCCACCTCGATATAGTCGTTGGTGGAGAGCACAACATATAAGGTGTTGGGCAGCCAACCTATCATACCAGTCTTTTGGATTGAGCAACGTCAATAGGCTTTATATGTTGTCAGCTTCGGTGGACCTAGGTCCTATGGGGAGCAAAGGCTCATGTGTCGAGCAAACCAACTTCATGTGTAGGGAACTCATCGGTAACCACCAGTTCCAATAGCACACACTCTCTGTAAACTGTGAGCACACATTATGAAAGCCTGTTGGATCCTATTCTCTTCATCATATCAGTTAGCACGCAGAGATCCTGATACCTATGATGTTCGTTGCCTTCTTCCTCCTCTATCCACCGTCACGTGTGTGCTCACCATCGCGCCGTCCTTTTTGTTGTTTGTCAGTCATTCTCTGCCATGTTTAGATTCAGACTTTCTAGTATCGCCTCTTCCTCTTCCGATTCCTCATCTCAGAGCGATGATGTTCTTCCTATGGAACCGCCCTCCCAAACCATCCTCAAATCATGAACATCTCATGTTCCGGTTTCTTGAACTCCCCGATCCCATCTATTATGAGTGGTGATGCTTCTTTGATGCCCTCATCAACAAGTTGAGGGATGTACTCATGTAGAGTCTAACAAAATTAGATTTTCATTTTTTGATTTTTCTATGATATTTTAGGATCTTTTAAAGATTCGGACGGAATAAATAGAAAAATAAAAAGTCAAAACCACCTTCAAAACCGCTCATATTCAGGGCAGGGACATAATCTGAACGATTTTAAAAGTTGAATGATGTGTTTTGTCCATTTTCGAGACTGCTCCACTCCCGTTTTTCTAGCTCCGCTCTAGCTCCACACTGCCAAACACACTTAGCTCCACAAACTCTGCTCCGCAAAAAAGGTGGAGCTAGAGATCAACTCCACGTTTTTTTCTAGAGCACGGGTACTTCAGTTTTTGGAGTTTTATACTCTCCCATGGAGTTGAGAAATAATTATCTATCTTGCCACTCTTTAATCACAGTCCACTCTCCCATCAGTTGGACTTTCTTTCGTCATGTACGCTTGCACCTTTGAGTTCGTTAGTCACAGTTCAATCCCCCATTAGTCAATTTTGTTTTGGCCGGCTGGGCTGCTCGACTTTTTGGCCTTGAGTGGCCTGTTACGGTGAGTATTCCTTTTTTTTCTTAATTATTTAATTTTTTATTCTCACTCACCAAGAAATTGAAAGGGAAAAAAAAATCTATAGTAAACACTAAGCCATGATTGAGTACCACTTGAGCAAACAAACATAAAACAAGGGCATAGCGGACCATTTGCATGAAAACATCCTATTACTAGAGTCAGAGCAGAGCTGTGTGCCAAACAATACCACCTGCTCCACAAACTCCACCATGGAGTTGCTCTATGGTGGAGTTTGTGGAGCAGAGCTGGAGAGACAGATATGTAGACTTTTGCGAAAATTGTATCTAAACTGGACTTTTTCCTAAAAAAAAATATCATAGCAGTGGGCCCACTAAAAATAATGAGCTACTTAATCTAGATCGGTAGACTGTTCTAAATACTGCTATAGTTTTTCGAGCTTACTGTTATGATATTTGCTATCCCATTATTATAAGAGTTCCAAATTATATCAACTCTTCTTTACTAAAAAAATTATATACACTCTTCCGGTTCAAATTACAATACGTTTTGTTTTTTTCTAAATATATTACTATTATATTCAATAGGGATTAAGTTTTCGACTTGGCGCTAGTGCTCGCGTTTGGCGTTATGCTTTAAGTGGTAAGCGACGTTCCCGTCGACGATGATGCGGCTAATGGGGACTTCGGAGATTTCAGTTCTTCGGAGGTACTCAAGGGTAGGGTTTACGTACGTGTAGTCATAGGGATGAGTACATAGGGATGAGTACGTGTGCGTGTTGTAGCCCTAAGTTTAACATAATAAATAAATCACATTTATTTACTTTATATTAGGGGAAAAATAGAAGGCGCCGTTACATAATTTTACATCAATCAATTTTCAAAAAGAAACAGAAACCTGGCCCGCCACGTCACCTCGCCGAGCAAATCCAGCAACCTTCCGTGACCCCGACCCGTCTCCACCGAGCCAAGCAAGCCAGCCGCCCCGACTCGCCTCCGCCGCATCCGACCCGACCCACCCCCGCTCCGATCTCCTCCGCCGCGGCGGGCCGGCGGTGGCGACTCCCCCTCCCACGAGCGCCCCTTCACCGCTGCAGTTGATACGCCACCGGAGCGGTCCCTTCGTCCCTCCCCCATCCTTCCCTCGTCGCTCTCCCCATCGCCGTAGGGCGCCACCGCGTCGGAAGGGCGCGATCCATGGACCGGTCCATCAACTTCCGCGGCATCGCCGGGAGCGCCGGCAACATCATGCAGGTTCGCGCGCCCGCCTCCCTCGTGCTCGTTACCCGAACCCCGCCCGTGGGACGACCGCCCCCCGCTGCTGCGGTTGCTGTGGCGAGTTACTACCATGATGGGCATCACAAATTTTGAGTTCTTGCACGGGGCGTTATGTTGTAGTGGAAATCAAGTTCTTGTACGGGGCGTTGTGTCGTAGTGGAAATCGAGCTCGAGATGCTAGTGGCTGGTCAAGTCGGTCTGATGCTTACTCACCTCCCGTTTGTGTCGTCGCGTGTGTTCGCAGGGCATGGGGAAATTCGTTTTCGGCAATGAGGGGCTCGAGTCCAAGGAAGACAGGTAGGGCTCAGTTGCAAATTTCATGTTAGATTTTTACTTCACCGACTGCAATGCTGTCTGCTTTCAACAAGCAAAAGTAACAATTGATTTGTGTGCGTCACTTAAATCAGTTAATCCTACCATTGTGCCCCTTGGATGCAGCTACGTCGAGAGATACCTTGACCGGATAAGCAATGGCACGATACCTGATGACCGGAGGTCTGCCATGACCGAGCTGCAGTCTCTCGTGGCAGAAAGCCGCTCGGCACAGATGTCGTTTGGAGCAATGGGTATCTCCGTTCTCCCCGTGTCCTGATATTTGTTCTCTGGCTGCCCTGGCGATGGCGAGACTGGTGCATATTTACATTTGTTTCCTTCCTAATTTGCAAAAATAGGTTTTCCTATCCTCCTCAATGTTTTGAAAGAAGACCGCGAGGATGTAGAGCTTGTGAGAGGTGCCCTGGAGACCTTTGTGAGTGCATTGACTCCTATTGAGACGTCACAAGGGCCGAAGACTGAGGTTCAACCTGCATCAGTGAACTCTGATCTGCTATCTCGAGAAACGGAGAATATTTCTCTTCTTTTGAGCTTATTGGTGAGTGTACATCTTTTGCCTTAACAGCATGTAACTTGCATTGCCTGCTTCATGTGTCCTGAGTCTTGGCTTATTGCTCCTGTTTGGTTCGAAGTCAGAGGAAGACTTTTATGTGAGATACTACACAATCCAGCTTCTAACAGCTCTACTTACAAACTCGCTGAAAAGGTGCCCAGTAAGTCATTTGTGTCCTGTTGAGATGCCATGACTACATTAGAATCCCATGTTAATGCCTTTTACTTTGTTTTTTCAGGTTACAGGAAGCAATTCTGTTGATTCCTCGTGGTATAACAGTTCTAATGGACATGCTTATGGATCGTGAGGTCTCAACATTTTCTGACTGTTTTCTCACTGTCTTAGGAAGAACACATGGCACTCATGAGTCATGATACTCTAATCATTTTATTTATGCTTTGATTTATTGTTTGCTCTTGTATGTGTTAGGACAGTCTAATGTTTCTGGGAAGCTTGTATGCTAATTTATATGAAAATCACTTGTGTTCTCAGACTAGAATGGTTTCTGAAATCAATACTATACAATCAATTTAGTCTGGATTCAGTACATGCCTACTCAGACATTCCACTTATACTGAACACCTAATTCTACCATAGACTCTATTATAGTTTTTTTTTTCAAAGATGCAGTCCTCTTGTAAATGATAAACATAGTATTTGTGTTTCATATTTTGATCCAACTTTTTTTTAAATGATACATCATGAGTTCACGACCAATCCTTATGGTATCTTATTACTCATTTAGTTGCCTATTTTTGTTATACCTTGCAGGTTATAAGGAACGAAGCACTGTTACTTCTTACTTATTTGACTCGTGATGCAGAGGTTAAACCTTCTTCTAATACTAGATGTTGACTTGTTATGTTACTAGTAGTTTTTCACTCCTTTTATATTATAACTAATAGATTCACTTTAATTCTCTTCATTCCAGGAAATTCAAAAAATTGTTGTATTTGAGGGTGTGTTTGAGAAGATATTTAGCATTATCAGAGAGGAGGGCTATTCTGATGGAGGTGTAGTTGTTCAGGTGAAAAAATTTCTTATTGGTGTTCTTTATCTGAAATTGGCCGCTAACTTTTCCCCCTTAGTTTCCATATAAAGTTTTTAGGTGTATAAAATTTAGTTGGTGCTAATATGTTTCTTATTCGAGCAGGATTGCCTTGAACTGCTAAATAATTTAATTCGACACAGTGCATCAAATCAGGTTCATTATTCTCCCAAAACCTTTCTGGATCTCCGAAAGTTTTAATTTGTCAGATTTAACGTTGATGCCACGTTTTTTACTTGTTCCATCAATCAGATGCTTTTGAAAGAGACAATGGGCTTTGACCCATTGATATCAATACTAAAGATTAGGAGAGGCAGTGCATTTAATTTTACCCAACAGAAGGTATTATGTTCATCAGTCCAGCTTCTGTTGTTGATGATAAATTCTTGGAATATCTGTCTTTAGTTTGGATTAACAACAATTTACTTAAGCTATAAACTGTGTCTTCTTTAGACAGTAAATCTCCTCAGTGCTTTAAATACTGTGGAATTGCTTTTGGTGGGGGGCCCATCCGGTGAAGCAGGTAAAGATGCTAACAAGAACACAAATCAAACTGCATTGGCTCAGGTATCCTTTTCTCCCTTCTAACTCTTTAACTGACACTGACATCCATATGACATGGAACTGACTTTCATATGTGTTCTCCTTATTGATAGAAAAACATTCTGGACCATCTTCTTTTGTTGGGTGTTGAGAGTCAGTGGGCCCCTGTCGCTCTCCGCTGTATGGTAATTCCCTTTGGATTGTCTGCTCCCTTGTCTCCTGCATTTTTTCCTTTTCAACTGATGAAATGATGCTACCTTGTTTGGCACTGGCCATTATTTTTTCCAGGCACTGCGATGTATTGGCAATTTGGTGTTAAGAAATCCTCAGAATCTTGATTCTCTTGCAAGAAAGCAAGTTGGAGAAGAGCCCCATGTTCAACCTGCACTGAATGCCATCTTCTCTATAATCTTGCGGACCTCTATAGCACAGGAATTTGCTGCTGCTGATTATGTATTCAAGTGTTTCTGTGAGGTGGTTATTCTACTGCTGTGCTCGCTTCTTTAATTGTGTCTAAACTAGCAAGCCCTAAGAAGGCATGGAGTCACTGTAGTAAATAAATGCTTATATTTGTGTATTATCATCTGGATCACACAGAGTCGTATTTCTTTAGTCACAAATGTACTCTGAAAATAAAAGATGAAAAATAGGAATGGAAGGCCTAGCATAAAATTCTGTAACATTATATACAATGATACAAACTGAAATAGAACTAACTTTACTGCTCAAATGGAAAGCTTTTGGCTTCTAGTAATCCAAGAATACTTGTTCAATGTTTTAATAATTTGTGTAATTGTTGGTTAGTATCTGTTGTAAACTATTACACTTTCATGTTTTTTCCTTAACAAAGCACATAACAATCTTTGTTTTGCCATTTGTGAAACAGAGAAATCCTAATGGCCAGGCATTATTAGCGTCGACTATCGCTCCACATCCTAAGCAAGGAGATACACATGGACCTGCTAGTGACATGCCTTTTGGAAGGTTGGTTTATTGGTTGTACATAAGTTGTATTACTGCTTCGGGCAAGGCCCAAATAACATGTATTACTGCTTGGGCCAAGGCCCAAATAACATATATCTTCACCATTATATAATTCTGGCCATCCCACTCTGGCATTTCTTTTTTTGCTTCCGCCAAACCCATGTGATTTGTTTTAGCATCAATTTCATCATGAACCATTGACAATTGACATACAGCCTTTTAATGACAGTGTACTTCTGCAAGCTCTGGTTTCAAGTGATGTGAATGGAGATATGGAGGTGAAGTCTTGAAAACCTAAAGCTCCAGTTTACAAGACATTCAAGTGGTCTCTGTGTAGCTTTATTTAATCAATTGTTCTGACATTTCGACCAAAATTACACAGGCATGTTGCAGAGCATCTAGCGTTCTTTCTTACATTATCAAGGACAACTTGCAAAGCAAGGATCGTGTATGCACCCTTCAACCTTTCATTCATTCTACCTGTATTTATACTTAAGTAGCAAACCAAGTACCCTAGTACCCTACTGCTAAGGTTTGACTATTTTTTAGATGACGGAGCAACATATTATTCCAACCCTAGATCTAGGATGCGTATGGTCAATAATTATCACAATTTTTGGAGCACATGATAGAACATAATCCTAACACATGCTTTACATCACCATTCACCACTGATAACATGGCTGGAATATTAAGCAGTGTAAATCTAATTTTTAACTGACTCCTCAAATCTATTTTGAAAATAAAGTAAAATGGATATTGATGACACATGACCTTTTCTTACTTAGTGTTGTTGGTACAACTAATTATATGCATCCTCGCTTGTGATGGGAATATCTGAGCTTGGCTGGTTGTTATGTTATGATTCTTCTTGATCCTAATTAGTCATGCTATTTACTTATTTTTCTTATAACCCTTAAAATTATTTGGGGGCTTTAGTGCCTGTTTATGCCAATTCTTTGACCACTATAAGGCATGATTCAGTAGCGTGTCTTGTATGTATATTTGTTTTATACCCCTTGTACAACTTAAGACAGAAGGTTGTCTCACAAGTCACAACTGATATTTTTTCAGGTACTGCAAATTCAGCTTGAGACACCTACACCGTCCTTAGGGCGCACTGAGCCAGTATTGCATCGTATCGTCACATGCTTGTCCATAGCAGCTTCAACGGATGAAGAAAACGACCAAAACAACCAACCTGAAGAGCCGTACATTCAACCTGTTATTCTTCGGCTACTCATCATATGGCTTGTTGATTGTTCAAATGCTGTCAACTGCCTTTTGGAATCAGCAGTGCATCTGAACTACATAATAGAGCTTGCTTCAAGTAAACGTTACACTGCTTGTGTTCGTGGACTGGCTGCTGTTGTTCTAGGTGCTTGCATCCTGTACAATGCTAGCCGTGAGAAGGGTCGTGATGCCTTTGCTGTTGCAGATGCTATAAGTCAAAAGATTGGCCTCACAACATACTTTTTGAGGTTTGATGAATTGAGGAAAAGCTTGGCACATCCGTTGTCCAAGCAGCATCACCGCAAGGAGCTTTCCCGATCAAGTGCGAATAGCTTGTCAGATTTCCAAGAGATTGAGGAGGATGAAGCAAATAAAGAAGATCAACACCCTGTCCTCTCAGAGATATTTGATTCACAGTTTGTTAATTTGCTTAGTAAGCTTGAGGCTGATATTAGAGAGAATATAATGGATATATTTAGTCGGACAAAAACTGCAACTGCAGTCCTTCCTACTGAATTGGAGCAGAAGAATGGGGAGGTCGATGGAGAGTATATCAAGCGACTAAAGTCATTTGTAGAGAAACAGTGCAATGAGATGCAGGTAGGTTTTCATTTGTTGCCTTCAGAGAATTTCCATCTGTTACTTCAAAAATTCAAAGCTAAAAAACATGATATTTTGTGCATTGCCATGAAAAAGAAATGACAGTACTATTTTGGGTCACCTTACAATAATTTAAATTTCATTAACAGTGTTTTGTTAATCAAAAGGCTAAGCAGCTAGCAAAAATGAAGGGTCTCTTGGCATGATTCTTGTCAGAAAGTGATTCTTAAATTAGGTTATTCGCTATGTTCTATGACTTAGTGTTAATAAAACTTTATATATTTCTCATTAATTGGAGCTTGCTCCTTAAGACACTACCTTCTTGAATGAAGGGTCTCTTGGCATGATCAACCAGTCTTCTGGGCAGCACTGAGGTTAGGTTGACAACTACTCTGGTACTAGAGGACCCTTTGTTTTATTAACCAGAAACAAGCTGATTGATGCAAACTCATTTCAAAAGTTATTTGAGAAAATATTTTAGATAGCATGGTTCTCTTAAAATTAACCTGTGAACTGTTATCCAAGTGCCATACATAATTGTTTGTAGATTGATGGGTTCATTGCTGGGTGCCTGTTAGTCTTTTTTTCAGACCTGTACCTGAAAGTATAAGAAGTTGACACTGATATTATAATGGCATCTTTCAGGACCTACTGGCTCGAAATGCAATGTTAGCCGAAGAGTTAGTGAGAACTGGTGGTGGTAGCACCACAGATACATCGCAGAAACCGAGCAGTGGCCGAGAAAGGGTCCAGATTGAAGCCCTCAGACAAGAACTGGAGGGAGCGAAACGACAGATACAGGCACTCAAAGCTGAAAAGTCCCAGATTGAAGCTGAAGCTAACAACCAAAGAAATCTTTCAGTAAAACTGGAGTCTGATCTCAAGAGTTTGTCAGAAGCTTACAACAGCATAGAGCAGGCCAACTACCGCTTGGATGCTGAGGTAAAAACCTTGCGGCAGGGAGGAAGTGTGCCGTATCCTGACGTGGAAGCAATAAAAGCACAAGCCAAGGAAGAGGCTGAGAAGGACAGTGAAGCAGAACTGAATGATCTACTCGTCTGCCTCGGCCAGGAACAAACTAAGGTTGAGAAGCTGAGCACAAGGCTGGCAGAGCTCGGCGAAGATGTGGATACCCTTCTGCAAGGTATTGGAGATGACACTGCCATCCCGGATGATGACGATGAAGATGAAGATGAAAAAGAGTGATATGTTTATGTAAACCCTTTAGGTCTGCTGGTGTAATCCGCCCTCATGTTGGGTCAGATGTTGTGATGGCAATTGGCAAATGTACAGTGGATAATGTGTAGACACAGGCACCATTCCAATTTAAGTTATTTGTGGAGAATGGGACTAAATCGCTGACCTGCGCCCTTGTTGAATTTGATTCCCTGAATAATTTTTTATATTGCCTTTGATAATTAACTTAATTTTATATTCATGGTTAATTGTTTAGTACAGTTCTGTGCGACAAAGCACCTAAGAGCAACTCCAACGGTTTTGTAAATGGGCTTTGCATTCTTGTTTTTTGCAAAAAAAAGTTTACAAATCTCCTATCCAAAGGTTTGACAAATGTGCTTTGCATTTTTGTTAACTTGGCAAAATCCTGGGATGGATTGGCATATATGCAAACTCGCGATGGGCTTGGCATTTCCGTCTCACGTGCTACTCCCA
>DXKC01027711.1:0-10463 GCA_031170775.1 Cymbopogon citratus
CGGGGAAGCAGAGTACAACGGCGAGCACAGGCTGGGGAACCATATCCAACGCGTCGGCGTCGAGTCCGTACACGTCATGGAACTCCACGTCGTCCTCCGGGACGCCTAGCGACCACATGAACTGCGCCCGCGCGCCGACGCCGCGGAGAGGTGAGAAAGGAGCGAGCGGATCATCGAATTGATGGTCATAGGACGGAGAGTGAGGGGTACCTGATTGAAAACTTCGGGGGTAGACTCCAGCGGCGGCCACCGCTCGCCGGCGGCGGCCGGAGCCGACGCGGAAGGGAACGACGGCAGCGCCATGGCAAAAGTTGGGCGTGGTGGAGGGAGTACGTCACGGATCTGAAATGGGCCGAGTGTGTACCGCCATTGTAATCTGGGCTGTTTCGGCCCATTTAGACGGGCTTACTATGGGCGTTTGCATCTTATAACGGACCGAGTGTATTTAGGGCCTATTTTCATTTTCATTTGATTGAGACTTGGCGGACATTGCAAGGCCAGACAAATTGAATTAAATTTAGTCAAAAATACGTGCAGCCAACGACGACAGACAGCAGATAAGACGATTTGGAGGAGAATTTTTTTTTGCAAAATTCAATTATTATACTGTACATTTTATACTAGGAGTATTATTTTTAATTTGAAGCATTCAGCGTCAGGTGATAGCAATCCATTGTTGCGAATTGCAATATATATTGCAGATGATATGTTTGATGCACGATCATGCCTGGCGGCTACGACTTTCGCGCAGGGAAAAGTTGTCAGTTTCGATCATCGTCAGCGTCTGAACACGACGGATTAAGACCTAATTAACCCACTGTTATTAATTGTTAATAATGGCAGGCCACGACCCACAATTGACTTTAACTAATTGCTCTAGTTGTTACAGTCAGCATCAGGCGCTAACGGATCGGAGTTGAGCTTTGCTTCTGCAGTAATAAACATAATGGACCAGCTTTTACTAGTGGTTTTTTAGCTCTGTACGGACGGCTGCGAATCCACGGCACGACTGTTGCCTGTATGTAAATAAATAAGTAATATATTATTTATATTATTATATGCACACTTGCTTAGCAAGGACCAGGAGATTGTCAGACTGTCCGCACTCATCGTCCTCTATTTTTATTCTCTATATACATCCTGGTCATGAAGATTCTCTGCTCTTTACACGTTTCTTCCGCACCTATCATCCTCTATATATCATACTCTATACTAAATACCAACAGCGGCCCCTACTTGTCATCATCTATAAATTTATCAAAATATATCCATGTGAGATCCTGTTTTGAAGGATTTATTAAAACGAATTTAATGGTGTAATCCAAATTTAATTTGGTTTTTAGGTTTGTGAGTTATAACATTTTTAAGTCGTGGAAATAGTGGGACCCGCCGCTGTACGTGAGTCAGTGCATGCATCTCTCTGCCGCTCCTGCCTGGGGGTGCGTTCTCTCCTGCGCGTGGTGGGATGGTACCTGAGGAACGCTACTGCTCCCTCTGTCTCTAAATGTTTGTCGCTCTGCGTTTTCTGAGAAATACTACCGGTAATTATATATTAAAAGGTATTAATATTTATAATATATAATTAGTATCATCGGAAAGATCTTTACGTCTAATTTTTTAACAAATTTATTTGGAGATAAAAATATTGTACGTATTTTGTATAAATCGAGTCAAACTTGCGACACGAAAACCAACGACGACAGTTAATTGGGGATGGAGGGAGTACGGTTTACTTCCCGCACGTCAGGTGGTTCCGGATCAAATACAGGACAACGGTGCGGCGGATTTTTACTCCAGATTCTACTCCCGGACGGCTTACAGGACGTGAGTGCGGATAGCCTCACTGCAGTGCAGACGCAATATAATCTACGTACACTGGTCGATCTGGCAGAACGAAGAGAACGTGCCGATTAGAGCTGGCCGGTTGACTAGTCAGCGCGAGATCAATTATTAATACTGATAGCTAGGAGTATGGTTCTACATCAGTGGACAGTGGGACTCCATTACTACGTAGTACTTGGTCGAGCTATCTATGGCCGTACAGATAGTGCGCCACCATTTCATCAACGTGCACTCTTACAAACCGTTCATTCTAGTAGCCGAGTCCAATTTGGCCGTGGAACCAAGCTGGAGTAATTAAACTGACGGAGCTAACAGCTAGTATTTTTTTTTAAAAAAAAAGAGTTCACTAGGGTCCTACTACTATCTAAGGTTAGTTAGGTCGATCACATCGTTGGAATCCATTAGGACTATTTAACAGAAATTATTATTTTTCTCTGTTTCAAAAACCATATGTAATTCTTGCTTTTTTGGGAAAGAAATAATTTCAATTCGAAAATAGAAGGAGTATATACTAATCGCTATTCGCTAGCAACTAAATTTTAGCATTTTTAAAGGAGTGCTAGCTACAGGTTAGGTATTTAGCAAGGTGAAACTTGGTAGCAAGTGGGGAAAAAATATAGTCCAACGGCCAAACGGACTAATCCCGTGCTTAATTGTATGTTTGTTATTACTACTGGATCGGATTTGACTGCTACATGCACGCACTCACCGTCGACGGCGAATCGACAATTGATTTGACGCGGAGCGTAGCCCTTCGTGTGTCTCGAGCTTTAATCATGTCGAATCGCACACACCTGGCCTGAACTGATCCGGGCAGGCAAGCAACCACTGATTATTGATTAGAATACATAGACGTCATAAAGGTATCTGTGTAGTGACGAATGAGCGCATTTTGATTATGGCCTTGTTGTCCTTCGAGGGAAAGTGTTAGAAAGTGGAATTCTGAACTTCTGTAGTACTTTTATTTGTATTTGATAAATATTGTCCAATTATGAACTAACTAGGCTCAAAAGATTCATTTCGTGATTTAGAACCAAACTGTGTAATTAGTTATTTTTTTATCTACATTTAATGCTCCATGCATGCGGCTAAAGATTGATGTGATGGTGATGGGATAGAGAATTTCACTTTCAACCATAGGAAGAGAACAAGGCCTATATATACTTCTTTCGTATCGAATTTAGAAGTTGTTTGGACAGCGACATGGTCTCCAAAACACAACTTTGACCTCTTATTTTTGTAAAAATATTTATGAAAAAAATAATATATGTATACTTTTATGAAAGTATTTTTCAAGACAAATTTACTCATATAATTTTTACATTTGCAAACTCAACAATTTAAAAATTATTGATGATTTATATTCCTAAAGTTTGATCTAAATCTTATCTAAAACTATTTCTAAATCCGATAGGGAGGGAGTATACATATATAGAGCCATGGAGGCAGCCAACAACGCAAAAACATGTTTATCTACAGATTGTTGGAGTACTTGATGAGCACGACAAATGACGATGACGTCGACGATGGTTCAGTGGCAGGGTTTTTGTTTTTCCTTGCACAGTGGTTTCCTAATAAACTTATGAACAGGTGGGAGCAATGAGGCATGTAGGCCGGAAAAAAATTCCATGCAGGATGGCTGCACTTGACCTGGTGTGCAGCCATCCTGCATAGAATTTTTTTCCAGGCCGAGTCACCTTAGCAACATATGCATGCGATGCGAATGGCATCTACAAGATCTAAGATCTTCTCTCCGTAGGAGGGGGATATATTTGAATCAAAACTTTTAAGGTTGGCTAAGGAGTAAAATTCATCGTCAGTCCCCAAACTTGGCAAATGATGTTATATTGATTCATGAACTTTCAAAATGATATCATTCTAGTCCACGAACTCCCAAGGTCATCATCACCGATTCTTGGGCGTCGGTGTCATTCCAGTTCCTAAACTAGGTTTTGAGTCTCATTTGAATCCAAAAATTGCACTTAATTATAAGGAATTCTCTAAGAGGGACAGAACAAATTTGCATTAACTAGTTGCATACATTTAGTAGGTATTATATTGTTACTTGTCATTTATCAACCAATCACTATTAATCATGTTAATGATAGCGTTAATTAAGAAATAAAGTGAGAGTATACATGTCTTTTACTCTTTTATATTTTTTCTTAATAAAATGCCTAAAATGCACAAGAGAGCACGCTGAGAATAGTAGCTAAAAGGGAATGATATATATCTATACCTAATAATAAAGCACCAAAATTTCTGGAATTTCTGCCTTTTTTCTTCTGCCAAACCTCCCACGGTCCGAACCGGTATCGGGAACGTGTTCGATTAGAATTCGTCCCACGGCGCTCTATAAAATTAAAAAAATCATAACTCCCTAATATGAACTCGGATGATGACAAACTTTATATCAAAATTGTACCTCTCGATATGATCTACAACTTTGTAGTTGATAACTTTTTGATTTGAAACTGTTTAGGGTCCTAAAAATATTATTTTTAGACTTAAACAATATTCGTCCCACGGCGCCCTGCAAAATTAAAAAAATCATAACTCTTTAATATGAACTCGGATGACGACAAACATTATATTAAAATTGTAGCTCTCGATATGATCTACAACTTTGTAGGTGATAACTTTTTGATTTGAAACTGTTTAGGGTCCAAAAATATTATTTGTGGACTTAAACAATATTCGTCCCACGGCGCCCTGTAAAATTAAAAAAATCATAACTCTCTAATATGAACTCAGATGACGACAAACTTTATATCAAAATTGTAGCTCTCGATATGATCTACAACTTTGTAGGTGATAACTTTTTGATTTGAAATGGTTTAGTGTCCCAAAAATATTATTTTTAGACTTAAACAATAATAAAAAAATCATAACTTTCTCATATGACCTTAGATGAAGACAAACTTTATATCAAAATCGTAGCTTTCAATGAGATCTACAACTTTGTAGTTGATAGTTTTTTATTTGAAATATTTAGGGTCCCGAAATATTATTTCAAGTATATAAATTTTGAAAGCTATCGTACCGCACATGGATTTACTTCAAAGAGATACGTACGTATCCTCTCTGAATTCTTCTAGAACACAAAATTATATATTATCTGGATATATGCCCAGCAAGCCACCCGACCATGCATATCAATAGGCTATTTTATTATGAGCTTTGCAATATTATAAGCCATATAAAAAAAATATTTGCACATAACCGACTAACTAATCTATTTTATCTGATAATGACTGTGGGCACTATGCCGAACCTTAACATGCATGTTAAAAGACTTGTATACGCATGTCTACATAGTATATTGCTTGAGAAACTAGCTATCTGAGAATAAGAAGCCACACCTATGTATATGCATATGTATATGTATATGTATATGTATATGTATATGTATATGTATATGTGCACACATATATCTCATATGCATGGATGAGCATGTACGTGATCCAGCAGCTCTGATCATTGGATTTTTTGGTAGCCGGGTAATAAGTATATGCCAAAATTCTATCATACAATTAGTCTAAGACAATTATTTATTTTTTTCCCGTTGCAACGCACGGGTATTTTTGCTAGCGAGAGAAAATTAGCCAAAGCTATAAATTTTTTTGTCACTACTTGCTATAAGTCGTGCGGGCCAAAAGGGACAGGCGCAATAACATATCCACGACATTTTCTTTTCTCCACTCGAAGAGTTTCATTATCAAATTATAGGAATCGCCTATATGGCTATGTGGTTAATTTCAACCTTTCAGCGTCAAGTGAGGGTGACGCATGCAGGACTGCAATCCGTTACAAAGACGGCTGCGACTTTTGGCAAACACAGGCCGCAAAACAGTTGATCCTACGACCTAATCAAAATATCCCCGATATGATCGAGCATGCATACATACATATGTCAACTCCTCCTGTTTTAATTTGGAGTTTGTACCGATGCGTACGTGTATATACCTGTATATTTGTATGTCAGGAACAAGAAGAAGTCGACGCAGAAGACTTTGAACAATGCTATGAAGGAGGTGGAGCAGCAGTATGAGTGTGGCTGACCAAGAGAAAGCGGTGGTGTCGTCACCAAGTCATAGTTGGGCCTTTTGGGCTGTTCATTTGCTTTAGCTTTTATATTTCCGCTGCGTCGGTTGTGTTGGGCAAGTATATAAGCCCAGGTCGTGGAGATGCCGTGGCATCGAAGAACAGAATCCCCAATTGCTATCAAACTAAGCTTTCCTCCGAACTCCACCTCTGCTGTTCCTGCTGCCCTCCCCAAATTCCTGCTGTTCTTCCTCGAACTCTATCCAATTCCAGTTATCCGTCACCAATCTGATCCGGATTGTGACAAATTGGTACCAGCTCCTGTGATTTGGCGAAGGAAAATTTTTCTTCCCCATCTCAACCAATCGTTCTGGCGCCCGCGCGCAAACCTAAAAAGGCGCAGATTCAGATGGCCGCATCGCTGGAGGACTTGGCGGCCAAGTTCGACGCCATGAATCAGAAGTTCGTGGAGTTCGCTGACACCACCAAGCAATTCGCTGGCCTCCGGGATATGGTGCAGCAGACGCTCGACTCGGTCCACGACATCTCCGCGCGGCAGTCCAATGCAGAGGTGGTGCTCACCGAGTTGCGTGAGCAGGCGGAGGTCACGACGTCATCGATTCGCGACAATTCATCCCGGGTTGACACGCTTGATCGTCGGGTGGATTCGCTGGATCCATCACTCGCCGCCGTCAACCCGTCGCCGGGATTGGGGGTCCTTGGTGGACAGCCGCCTGCGAACCTGCACATCGCCATTGCTCCTTCACTAGGCGGGGCACCTGCCCTTGCTGCTGGTGGCGCGCCGCCCGTCGCGACCACCACGGTCGTACAGCATCCTCATCGGGTGCTCGACCTCAACACTGCGCCGCCGTCATCATCCACATCACCGGTGGTGACCGTGGCCCAGCACAACGGGAATGGCGAACACTGCGGTGAGTTTCAGGAAACTCGGCCGCAGAACGTTCCTGAGGGTATGTGTTCTGACTCATTCTCTGATCCTACTTTGCGCCCACCTCCTTTTCCGAAACTTGAATTTCCAAAATTTGACGGAACGAATCCGCGCTTATGGCAAGATCATTGTCTCATGTATTTCGAGGTATATGCGGTGCATCCGTCGTTGAAGACTCGTTTCGCCGCTCTCAATTTCATTGGCTCTGCGAAGACCTGGTTGCATACCGTGGAGCGCCGCGGCCGAGTTACGGATTGGGATGCTCTGTGTCAGTTGGTGATGGCGCGTTTTGACAAGGATCAGTATCCTATTGTGCTTAAACAGTTTGAGGGAATTGTCCAAGCAGCGTCAGTTCAAGAGTACACAGTGGAGTTTGAACAAGGTGCTCACAATCTGCTGCTGTACAACTCGAGTTATGACGAGACATACTTTGTGACTCGTTATTTGACTGGCTTGAAGGAAGAGATTCGGTCGGGAATCTTCTTACATCGTCCACCCAATGTTGACACGGCAAGCGCTCTGGCCTTGATGCAGGAAGCTGAGGTTGCACGATTCAAAGGCAAGGTTGGGTGGAAGGAGGGCCTTCGACAGCAGTTTCGTGACAAAACCAAATTGAGTGAAGGTGATAAGGCCAAACAGCTGTTGACTCCTACTGATTCTGATGATAAGTTGGCTGCTCTAAAGCAATTGCGGCGCAGGAATGGGCTCTGCTTCAAATGTGGGAATAAACGGTCTCGGGATCACAAATGCCCTCCTCAAGTTCCTTTGCATGTCATTGAGGAGGTGTTGGATGCTCTGGAGGAGGACTGTATGGATGATTGGGAGCCAGACCCTGATGCTCAAGAGGAAGCTGTCATGGCAGTCTGTCAAGCCACTAATTCTCAGCACCAGAAGCGTAAAACAATGAAATTATGTGGCTAGATTGGGAAAAGTGAGATTCTAGTGCTTATTGACTCTGGTAGTGTGGCTTCCTTTGTGAGTCAGCAACTTGTGGACAATTTACAGTTGGCTTCCTCACCCTGTCAGCAGACTCAGTTCTTAGCTGCTGATGGTAGTCCTATGTGGTGTACTAGACAAATTCAGAATCTGCAATGGAAGGTGCAGGGCCATTCTTTTGTCACAACAGTGGGTATTTTGCCACTCAAATGCTTTGACATGATTTTGGGTGAGGATTGGCTTGAGGAGTGTAGTCCTATGTGGGTGCACTGGAGTAAAAAAATCATGAGGTTTACTCTGAAGGGCCAGAGAGTTGAATTACATGGCTTATCCAACATGGCTACTTGTGCTCCTATCTCATCTTCTGGGCTACAAGGGTTATTATCTAGACAAACTGTGCATCATTGTGTGCAAGTGAAGTTGGTACAGAACCATTGTGATACAGCTGCTCAGGGTGCTAGTTTCTCCATCTCTGACCAGATTGATGCTGCTACTCCTGTGCCAATCAGGGAATTACTGGACAGCTATTCTGATTTATTTCAGGAACCTCAAGGATTACCACCTCAAAGGCCATTTGATCATCACATTGAATTGTTGCCCAGTGCCCCTCCTGTTAATATCAGGCCTTACAAGTACTCTCCTGCACAAGAGGATGAGATTGAGAAGCAGCTAGCAGATATGTTGGATCAAGGTATTATCAAACATAGTCAAAGTCATTTTTCATCCCCTGTTCTGTTGGTGAAGAAGAAAGATGGATCTTGGAGGTTTTGTGTAGATTATAGGCATCTAAATGCTCAAACAGTTAAAAATAAACACCCTATGCCTATTGTGGATGAACTCATTGATGAATTGGCTGGTGCAACCTTATTTTCCAAGTTGGATTTTAGGGCTGGATATCATCAAATCTGTGTTAGCCCTGCAGACACTCACAAGACAGCATTCAAAACACATAATGGCTTGTATGAGTTCTTGGTAATGGCTTTCGGCTTAACAAATGCTCCAGCTACCTTCCAAAGTGTGATGAATCTGATTTTTGCACCCTTGTTGCAAAAAGGAGTAGTGGTGTTCATGGATGACATTCTCATTTACTCTGCTACACTGGAGGAACATGTTAAATTGTTACAGCAAGTGTTTGCAATTCTCAGGCATCACAAGTTTTTCATCAAGCTGTCCAAATGCTCATTTGCTCAGGCAGAAATTGATTATCTGGGACATTGCATTTCCAGCAAGGGAGTTGCTACTGACAAGTCTAAGATTGAAGCTGTTGTTCAGTGGCCAATTCCTACTAATGTGAAGGAACTTAGAGGTTTTCTGGGATTAACTGGGTACTATAGAAAATTCATTAAACATTATGGGTTGATCTGCAGGTCCCTCACTGATTTACTCAAGAAAGGCATACCATTTGTGTGGACTGCTCATACACAAGCTGCTTTTAACCAGCTCAAGAAAGCTCTGGTTTCGGCACCGGTGTTGGCAATACCTGATTTCAGCAAACCTTTTACCTTGGAAACTGATGCCAGCGATGTTGGTCTTGGTGCGGTCTTATTGCAAGAGGGCCATCCTGTTGCCTACCTGAGCAAGGCTGTGAGTTTAAAAAATCAGGGCTTGTCAACATATGAAAAGGAATGCTTGGCAATTATTCTGGCGGTGGACAAGTGGAGACCTTATCTTCAACATGCTGAATTTGTGATAAAGACTGATCATAAGAGTCTGTTGTACTTAACTGAACAAAGAATAACATCTAAGATCCAACAGAAGGCTTTGTTGAAGTTAATGGATCTTCAATACAGAATTAGCTATAAGCAAGGGTCTTTGAACCAAGCTACAGATGCCTTATCTCGATGCCATACACCTGAACCTCTCCTGGCTATATCCTTCTGTAAAGCAGATTGGTTGGATCATGTGAAAGTGGGCTATGAAGATGATCTTCAAGCTCAACAAATTCTAGCTGAACCATCTAGAGATTATTCTGTGGATGAGGGTCTCATTAGATACCAGGGGAGAGTGTGGTTGGGCAGTAATACTGTGGCACAACAGCATGTGATGCAAGCTGTCCATTGCTCTGGTGTAGGGGGTCATTCAGGATTCTTGGCCACTTATCACAGGATCAAGAACTTATTTTCTTGGCCTGGTATGAAAAGAGCAATTGCTGAGTTTGTGCAGGAGTGCCAGATATGTCAACAAGCAAAGGCTGAGCATGTAAAATATCCTGGTCTCTTGCAACCCTTACAGATTCCAACTTAGGCCTGGCAGGTGGTGTGTATGGACTTCATTGAGGGCTTGCCAAAATCTCAGCAGTTTGATACTATCATGGTGGTCATCAATAAATATACCAAGTATGCTCACTTTGTGCCTTTGGCCCATCCCTTCTCAGCTTTAACTGTTGCTCAGGCTTATCTTGACAGTGTCTATAAGCTTCATGGATTGCCTCAAGCCATTGTGTCAGACCGAGACAAGATATTCACCAGCAGTATTTGGAATGAGTTGTTTCGGTTGTCTGATACTCAGTTGCATATGAGTTCTGCCTATCATCCTCAGTCGGATGGCCAAACTGAAAGGTTGAATCAATGTTTGGAGAACTTTTTGAGATGTGATGTGCACTCCTGCCCTCGACAATGGAGTAAGTGGCTTTCAGTTGCTGAGTTATGGTATAACACTTGCTATCATTCTGCCTTGGGCTATTCACCTTTTG
>DXKC01027751.1:0-12397 GCA_031170775.1 Cymbopogon citratus
ACACGCGGCACGTGGCAATGCCAGACGTAGCGCGCGAACGCTGAGGGCAGTCCCAATGGTAGAATCTAGGCACGATTTTCATGATAACCACGTCAGCAAAACCTATCTATAAAAATCATCTTTTACAATGATAGTTTCTTCACGTAATAAATGTTGGGACTTTTTTCCCTGTTTCTCCCTTATCCGTTCCTATCGTTCTCAGCCAAGAAAGAGAGACCTAAGGAATAGCACCGGAGAAGCAGCACGGGCTAGTCGGCACGCATGAGCGGAGGCGGAGCAAGCGATCTAGGCAGCGCGGGGTGGCCGGCACGCATGAGCGCAGGCGAGCTCGTGGTGCGGCCAGCGCGGAGGCTCAGGCGAGCGCGACGGCTCTGGCAAGCGCGTGCAGCGGAGCTCCCGCAGCTGCTCTGGTGAGCGCGTGCGACAGAGCGCCGCCGGCAGCTCCGGCAAGCGAGCGTTGCGGCTCGAACGAGCTTGCCAGGTGAGCGCGGCGGCTGGGTGCGTGCGGCGACCGTGACCTGCACATGGAGCCCCGGCTGGCCTCCATCTCGCCATGGATGGCCGCTTGTTCTCGTGTCCGCTCAGGCCATGTACGGCGCGGCTCTCTACGGACGCGCAAGCGAGAGCGCAGGCAGCCACATGCGTCGGCAGGAGCGGCGTCGCGAGCGCTGTCGGCGCGAGCGGACACGGCGGCGCGGTCGAGCAAGGCCGGCGCGAGCATGGCGGACGCGGGGCGGGGTGCAGTTTAGTGGGGCGGCCACCGCCGGTGCGGCACGGCAGGCGCGACGGGCAAGAAACCGGTGGTTTCTCTCCAACGGGGATTTGATCGTTTCATCGCATCTTGGGTAAAGAGTCGACGTCGTTTCTCGGGGAAGAAACGGTTTTATGGATTTCTTCTCTCTTTCCTCATTAATTAAGCTGCCAAATCAGTATTTTACTTACTCCCTCCGTCCTAAAATAAATGTCATTCTCGCTTCCCGAGAAATCCACGTTTTTAAAATACCGGCAATTATATATTAAAATATATAAATATATACGCTAAGTAATTAGTATCATTGGAAAGATCTTGAAGTCTAGTTTTTTTACAAATTTATTTGAAAATTTAAATGTTGCACATATTTCCTATAAATCTAGTCAAAGTTGAGAAAGTTTCACTGACACGCATCCCATAGCGACACTATTTTTTGGACAGAGGGCAAGTCATTTATTAGAGATAGAAACAATCATTAATTTTTCATTGGGACTGCCCTGACCGGACTACCGGAGAGTCCGGAGTGCCTGCCACTCTCTGGCTGACAGCCTGACACACCCGCCTCGCCGTCGCCGCGTCACGCACGGCCACGGCGTCTCGAATCCACCACCGTTGCACAGAGCAGAGCAGAGTGCACAAAGGTCACTTTCGTCCCGTCCTATGTATCCGAGTCCAACCAACCACGGTGTGAACCATGGAACGTGAACGGCGGCGGCCGCCGGCGGGCAGCACGCGAACGCGGCCGCCGTACGGACCGCGGCGACGTCGAGCGAGGCGAGCCGGTCCGGCACGGCACGGCAGCCACCACCGTTGGTTGGTTTCGTCATGGCGCGTCGTGGTCTCTGTCTGGACTCCGGTCAGAGTCAGAGCTCGCGCGTCGCTGTTGCTTCCCGGCAACTGGCAAGGTGGGGTCACCCAGGCCACGTGGTGGACGGCGGTTGGATGAGTGTTGTTTGGAAGTCTCGCTGATTGATACAAGAGGCCATCGGTGCTCCGTTCTCTCCTGTCAGTTGGTAGTATAGTTAATTCGGTCAAAAGGAGCCGTCGTTTCAATTTTCCATTAAAGAGTGATGGATATGTTTCAGATCAGTTTGCCGTGGCCCGTGGGATACAAGAGCTAATTGCTGATTAGCTAAAAATGAGCTTAAATAGTTTCTGGCGCATTAAAAAGGAGGACTGTTAGACGGACTAATTTCTTAGACAAAGTCTTCGAATAGTTGTTAGCCAACTAGCAAACCAACAAATAGTTGTGGCTAATTTTTAGCTTATATTTATCAAACAAGCCCTAAGATTATATAGTTACTATTCACAATAAAAAAACTGTTTCAAATTACCTATGATTTTTTTCCTAGTTGCCCAACAACTATCACTTATTGATCCTGAAGTTTATGTGGTATGGCTGATTTTAACTAACTTGTACTACTAGCTTGCTAATAATTAGCTTCGCGTGGTTTTTTATTTCCCCTTCTTTTCCAACGTTGTGGGAATTTCATGATGAAGAAACTACCTAGTACAATGGAAAGGACAAGTCAATCGGATGAGTAAAAAACACTGACAAATTTGTTGGATCGACGTATGGACGGCTAGTAGTTTTGATTAGACTGACAAAGTCAAGCCATTAATCAATCAACTTAATGCAACGTGATACGATTAGTCTGTTTTAAATTGCATGGCGTATTGATTTTGTTCTAAATCAATACTTTTACCTTTTACTATTGATTTAAAGAAAATCGACATAGTTTTACAGCGTGTAAATTGCATATGCTAAAATTAAATTGTTTACCATATTGTGGATTTAAAAGGCATAAACATTAACATTGTTAACCTATATAAGCTTTCGAATCGATAACTAAAAACCTAAATGTTTGACGAGTGATAGCCATACCAAGGCCCTATTAGGCTATTACCATCCCATGGTGTAAACTTTAGTCAGCTAAAGTTAAGGGCTAAAACTTTAAACCATTTAGATCACACTTGTGTTATCAAAGTTTTTTTTTACATAATAGTGGTCAAAATTTTAGACAGCTTATTTGAAAATGGTTGGCCCAAACTCTAGTGACTAAACTTTAGATCGTGGACTTTAAACAGGTCCTTATATTCATCCTTTTCTTTTACAATGATGACACCGTTTAGTGTAGGTAGTCAACCTCCGGGGTCTTGTCATCGTGTGTACGTAGGTGGGCGCTGAGCAAGGCTCATAATGCAATGCATGCAAGCAACATGTACTAGCTCGTTTGCTTCGCCGTTTGGAAATGGACGGATCATGCGAGAACGCCGACAAACAAATTAAACTGGAGGAGAATGAAGGTTCCTTTGAAACTTATTCCATACTATTATTTGAAAGGTTCAGGTCTTGGACGGTGGCGATGCACGTGGAATCGTTTGGAGGCTGCATACGCGTTTTGCGCGCGGAGGACCCAGGATGATGGTCCTTTTTAATTTTAATTAGAAGTTCAAAACTCACGGTAACGATGATGTAACAATCAACGTGCCAACAATACTCCTTCCAAGAGAAAGTAGTGTACTATAGTTCTAGATTAGAACCAAATCAATTTTTTGTTAAGTTTAGCTAATATAAGTCGATCTATAGAAAATATATTTCATTATGTTTGTTCGATATTATTTTTAGTAATATTTTATTGAGCTTAACATGATCTGATGACTCTAAAAAAAACGAGAATCACACCTTTTGTTTTATCTTTATATATAGGAGGAAATACTTTTTGTGGGACGTCAACATGTCAATACATACCTACTCTGGTTGCCGGTCTAAAATTGAATACAGCTTATTTTAAAAAATGGCACGAGGTTGGTTTCTCTGAGAAATGCTCGTGCTAGTTTTTATTTCTAATTCAAATGTTGCGTGACACCGTAGACTGGAGAGAGTACGAACTCAACTTGGAAACAAGGCTTGTCTGGCCGTCTTGTCTGGCCGAGGTCAAAAGCAGCAGGAGGAGGAGGATCATGTGCATCAGCCTCGACAGGAAGGCGACAACGCGACCAACCAAGAAGAAGGCCGGCGGCTTTCTATGTTCCACTGGCCGGATCGGGGAACAGGATCTCCGAGCATTCTGAATCGTGATGCTCCCTTTCTGTAACCGAGACCTGAAAGCCTGCTCCGAGCACCTGATCTACCCAACACATTTTGAGGTTTCGTTTTACGGAGTATACTAGTACCATTTATTTATCCTTTTATATGTTACTGCTACATTAATTTATTTTTAATTGAATTTCTAAACACTGTTCAGGTCTTACTGTAGTCCTATTGGAAAAGCGAAAATAATACGTAACTATTTTGTTCTCAAATAGGAGTAACTTCAAAGAGATGAATAGTAACTGGTTTTTTAGAACACAATTTGAGCATTGCTGATTGCCATTTGGCACATTGTCAAAAAAAAAAATGCCATTTGGCAAGACCGCGACTGCGACCCCCAGGCCCCAAAGCCGCTGACATCTCGGCCCCCACAATCGCCTTCGTCCACCCTGGCCCCACGTGGCCCGTAGTCTTTCGAGTCAAGGTTGTGGTGGGGCCCGCCCGTGCGCGCTTACTGGCCTCTCCCCTCCGTCGCGGAAGGAGGCCCCGCCCCGCGCCAGCCAGGCAGCCACCCAATCAACGGACGGCCGGCGGCAGCCGTCGGAGCGGAGGGAGGGAGCCGGGAGAATAGTAACGCCGCACGCGCGCACGCGGAGGAGGAGCCAGCGACAAATCACACGAGGAGGAGCAGCGCGGAGGGAGGCGGGGACAGCCTGCGCTGCGCTGCGCCGGCCGGCCGGCCCCTTGTCCCGGTTCCCTCCTCCCCGATTCAAACTCCCTGCCTTCGATTCGATTCGATTCGAAGCGAGGAAAGGACGACGGCAGAGCGCAGAGGGGACGACGGCATTTGGCGGCATCCACCAACAGCACAGCACTGGTAGGAAGCCATGGTGATGGAGGAGGCCGTGTCCGACAACACCAAGGGCCTGGCGCTCGCCGTCGCCTCCAGCGCCTTCATCGGCGCCAGCTTCATCCTCAAGAAGATCGGCCTCCTCCGCGCCGCCAAGTGCGGCGCCCGCGCAGGTACCGCACCTCACCTCCATGCCTAGCGTCCATTCTTCTTCTTCTTCTTCTCCACGCGCGTCCGTGCTAGGATCCCATATTCCCATCCCACCCTGCGCTGCGTCTTGAGTCGCCTGATCTGATCTGCTCCTACCCCGGCCCCGGCGAGGCCGTTCGGTCTGAATCTGAGCCCGCATCGTTCCCCTGATCAAGCACGTTGAGCCGCACTGCCCGTATCGTCAATTCGCCGCACTGGTTCCGGACAGGGAGGCACAGGCACTGCACTGGGGGTTCCATCCAGGCGACACAAAGCGCCTATAGCGGCCTGCAAAGCTGCCGTGCCGGTGCGTGATTTGACGCCATGTCTGCCGCGATTGGACCTGGCTGATGTCTGTGATTCTAGATCTCGACAATCCTGCGCCTTCGCTAGTCAAAGCCACAAACCAGTGCGCGTCATGAGCGAACGGTCCTCATCGTCTTGTCGCTGTCTTCTAGATGTAATACATGTGATGCAACCTCTGGAGCCGCTGTGGTTTCAGGATGGGGTCAATTTGGTTGTTCTGATATCTTCATCAAGTATTGTTGTGTTCAAATTCATCAATTGTGTCTTATTTTTGTTCGTCAAACCTGTTATAGGGTCTATCAGACATTCCATAGAAACAAGCTTTACTTATGCGTCATGCCCAATAGTCCTCTGATTTAAGCTTATCGGGTCCATTTGTGTTTTGCATTACAGGTGGTGGAGGATACACTTACCTCTCCGAGCCTCTGTGGTGGGCCGGAATGACCACAAGTATGCCACGCGCTACACATAAATTTTACTCTCAATTTTAAAATTTGCCAGCCCCAACTGAATTTTCCTAGTGTTGATCTTCACAAGTGCTGCTTGGGGAGGTCGCAAACTTCATTGCTTACATATTTGCGCCGGCTGTACTAGTGACTCCACTCGGAGCGTTGAGCATAATCGTGAGGTGAATTTTCATACCATACCACAAGCTGGTACCACTTTACATATGCGGTCCTGCAATCTTCATTGGTTGACATTGAGTTTTTCTGGAATTGGGCAGTTCAGTGTTGGCACACTTTGTCCTCAAGGAGCGGCTTGAGAAGCTCGGGGTACTTGGATGTGTATCGTGCATAGTAGGCTCAGTTGTTGTTGTTATGCATGCTCCTGAAGAGCATATGCCTAACTCTGTCAAAGAAATCTGGAACCTAGCTACCCAACCAGGTGAGTCTTTGCACCCAGTCGTGCGCATAACAGTTTGTTGGGGCTTCAAAGTTCTCACAGAATGTTTACATCCTGGGGTGTTGATTGGCAGGATTTCTAGCATATGCGCTAACAACATTGATACTCGTGGGAACACTAGTACTCTTCTTTGAACCTCGATACGGTCAGACTAACATCCTGATATATCTGGGTATCTGCTCTTCAATGGGATCACTAACGGTCAGTGTGCTTTCAGTGGCAGATGCACAGATTAACTGTAAAAATATGCAGTTACTGAGATGTCCTTACTTTGTAGGTCGTTAGCATCAAAGCCATTGGTGTTGCCATAAAGCTTACGTTGGATGGAGTGAATCAGGCTACTTATCCATACACATGGCTTTTTCTTATGGTTGCAATTGTATGTGGGGTTTCTCAAATAAATTATCTGAACAAGGTACTTATGTCTTCCTTTTTTACACTGTTGCTTCACATGTGAATGTATTTTGCTCGATTGCGCCTAGAGCTTGTATTTCTGAGAAGATATTTGTTATTCTAGAACAAGCTACAAGCACATTTTAAGTATCCACTACAAGTTATCAAGAAAACTTGCATCTTTTAGTACATTTTTTTTATCGTTGCAGCGTATATCTCAGTATTAGGGTTATGATGCTCACTTCTATTTTGCAGGCATTGGATACCTTTAACCTGGCTATTGTTTCTCCTATTTATTATGTAATGTTTACTACCCTTACCATAGTGGCGAGTGGAATTATGTTTAAGGTACAAACTAGTCCTAGTCCTACTTATTTTGTTAATTAAGCACAACTAAGCTGTGTTTGGACTTATTGGGCTTATTATACGTAACTATGTAATGCAGGACTGGGCTGGTCAAAGTTTCAGTAGTATTGCTTCTGAATTATGTGGCCTAATAACCATCCTTTCTGGGACGATTTTGTTGCACACAGCAGAGGAGGGAGCCAACAATTCTGCAGGTAGAGTCATTTAGCTCAATTTGCTGTTTTTACATGTGTGTAATTCTTCTCTAGCAAAATACATCATGCTCTGCTGAATCATTATTCCCCCTTTTTTGTCGATAACTTCTAATGCTCCAATTTCATGGAAGAAACAATCAGGCTTTTCTATGAGGATTCAATACTTTATGCTGCCAAAAAAATTGCCAAGCTATTGCTTTATCAGTTAATAGTGTCATCAAATTATCACTTAATTGGTGATAGCCCTAAGTGCATTCATGTTCTCGATTTGTAAAAATATTTCATTGCTTTTCTGACCAAAAGCTCATTTGGACTGATGGCATGTTTGTGAGGATAAAACAAATTTTGGCAGCAATATAATATATTTACAATGATTAGATTTTGTGGTTAGGTCGCTGGTGATTTATTTGTTTTTTATTGGCTATTTCCTATTCTATGGGCTATGCACAGAGTCTTCTTAGACTCGTTTATCTCAGTATAATGATGATGTGCAACTCTCCTGCTCATTCGTGAAAAATATATATTTATGATGAAAATTGAACTGAGCAAAACTTTTGTGTTAATTTCAGCTTTGTTGCCTTGGCCATTGGATAAAGGGTCTATATCGTGGTGTATCAGCTTAAGCAGTGACAATCTGCTAAAGAATGTTGAAGAGGACTACTTTGCAGCCTTGCAAAGTTCACCTGCCCCAGTATGATTCGATGATACATTTCCTACAGCTTGCTATTGAAGAAACTGATAGACATCGAAAACGAAACATGCAAATCGAGGTGTAAGTCTTATTAGTGCCAGCAATCTGGCAGTTTTGGGTGAGGAGATTTCATCTGCCATTTTTCGGGTTGTACATAGGAGTCTGTAAATTTGTGATTGTTTTTGTACTGGGACAGGATAGAACTTCACCATTGTTTAAACCAAGTAGAATTATTGCCTGCATGTTGCAGTTTGTATAAATGTTTCTCCTTTAACTAAAGCTCGAGAAGTGAAGATTGATGCATCTAGCTGTGTTTTGCATTCTCGAATGATTTTGGTGTTGAACTAGAGATCGAAATAATGCAATTGGTTTGCTTTTCACCATCCGCTTGAGAATATAAGGTTACCTAGTACTATCCGCCTTTAGGGTAAGTTTGCAGATTTCTAAAAACAATTTTTTTGGGTAAAAATCGATCCTTACCCTCATCTTGTAATGTGAAATTTCTGTTTAGCAAGACGAGCTGAAATTTGCTGCTCCACCTCTAAATCTGGACTTTTGGCAACTGATGTGAGAATGTCCCTGGCAAATTTATCAAAATATCCACCTACGGATTAAGCTTCAAGTACATCACTACATCATTAGGGCGAGCGAAGCTAAGGCTCTTTGCCTGTTAGTTGTGGTGATTCAGTGCCATGACTTGCACTGCTCACTCATCGCCTGCTAGTTGTGGTGATTCAGCGCCATGAACTTGCACTGCTCACTCATCGCCTGGAGCTGCGCCTCCTTCTTGTCGAGCATTGCGTGTAGCGTCACATTCTCCTCCATCACCTTTTGGACTTGAGCTTCCTTTTGAGCTCTCTCACTCTCAAGCTTCATCACCTTTTGGGCTTGAGCTTCTTTCCGAGCTTTCTCACTCTCAAGCACCTCCATCACCATTTGGACTAGAGCTTGTTTCTGAGCTTTCTCACGCTCAAGCTCCTCCATCACCTTTTGGACTTGAGCTTCTTTCTTATCAAGCACACTCATACTCTTGTTAGAAGCCTCATATAGCCTGTTTATCGCAAAGACAAGTAACCCGATGTTAGAAGCCTCATAAATTTGTAGCAAACTACAACAAACAGTCTGGAAGACTAGCCAAAGTACCAAAGCATGCTCTCTACAAATGTGTTCATGCACATGCAGCAACACCATACTATACCTTTCTGGAAGATGAAACAAAACATGTTTACCCATTCTTTTGCCAATTACTAATACATTCTTTACACAGCAGCGAGATAGTTGCGAAAGTACCTTTGGACATTTTTGATGAGGTCTGTGAAACCCTCTTTCATGACCCTGTTGAGAGTGGCAACTTCCTTCAGTGCCTCCACTGCTTCAAAGAGACCGCTGAAATCCACTGCTGCAGGAGCAGGAGCAGCAGGATCTATGGCATTCATCCCCAGGAAAGATATCGAGTGAGAAGTTGATCCACGAACGGCATTCGCATTTCGCATAGCAGGGATGCAAACATGCAGTGCGAATTTACGAAATCGATTATCGACCCCCAAATCCACCTACCCTAATCAATGAAACCCTAACAGCGAGCGGACCCGAAAATCGCGCGGACTGGAGGAAAAATAAGCCGCGATCCTCCTCGGACGGCGATTAGGCCAACCCAACCCCGATTGAGCGATTGCGCATGCACACCTGCGCTCGCAGCCGGCCGAGGAGCGTCGGCCTCGCGTTGGCGCTTCGTGGCCATGTCCAACTCGAACTAACCGTGCGCCGTCCGGCCGGCCTCTTCCTCCCTGCCCTGCCCTGCCTCCTCTTCGCCTGCTGGCTCCTCGCGCGATAGCGCCGCGACTGACTTGGGGTGCTGGAGGAGGAGCTCGGCGGCGGCGGCGGCGGGGCTCGTGCTTTGTGCCTTGAGCCCGTGACTGCTGCTGGGCACTGCCGTAGTGCCGTTGTGCTGTCCTGTACAGTACGTAACTACACTGAGCTGAGCGCGTGTGCTGGCCAAACGTTGTCCACATGATGACAAGCAGGCTAGAACCGAGCAAAAAACTTTGTTGTTAATTTCGGCTTTGTTCTTTAGCGGAGTGACAGTCTGCTAAAGAATGTTAATTTCGGCTGATACAATATTCTTTAGCGGAGCGATCGAAGATTGACGCATCCAGCTGTGTTATTCATTATCGGAACGATTTTGGTGTTACACTCGGAAGGAAGATAATGCACTGCAGCAGTCATTTGTCAGCGTTGGGTATGAATGATCAAAATAATGCACTTGATTCGCTTGTCACCCTAGCTACTTCGTAGCTCGATCTGCAATGTGCACCTGTCACAGTATGATGATACATTTCCCTCGAAAACGCGGCATGCAAAACGATGTGTAAATCTTAATAATATGCCAGCAATCTGGCAATTTCGTTAAGGAGATTTCATCTGCCATTTTTCAGGTTGTACATTGCAGCGTGTAAATTTGTGAATTTTTTCGTACTAGGACAGGATAGAACTTCTCCATTGTTTAAGGCAAGCAGAATTATTGCATGCATGTTGTAGTTTGTATAGATGTTTCTCCTTGAACTAAAGCTCAAAAGTGAAGATTGAGCTGATGCATCCAAGATTCTTTTTTTTTTCGTGACCATGCATTGCATTTATATATATCAGTAAGAAGAATCAAGAGTTTGTTACAAGGTAAACCCCACACAGCCTATCATGCAACCCCACACAGCCTATCATGCATGCGAGATACGGTCTCGAATGATTTTGGTGTTGAACTAAATAAAGACCAAAATAATGCACTTGATTTGCTTTTCACCATCCGCTTGGGGATATAAGCTTACCTTGTGTAGGGTGAGTTTGCCAATTTCTATAAACATTTTTTTTCAGGTAAAAATCGATCCTTATTCTGATCTTGTAATGTAAAATTTCCGTGAGCTCAAATTTTTGCCCACCACCTCTGAAATTGGACGTTTGCCAAACTGGTGTGAGAATGTCCCTGGCAAATTTATCAAAATATCCACCTACAGATTAACGTTCCATGTCACACCACTACATTATTAGGGCACAAGCTGCCTCAAGCTTTTCGCCTGCTAGTTGTGGTGATTAAGCGCCATGAACTTGCACTGTTCACTCATCGCCTGGAGCTGCGCCTCCTTCTTATCAAGCATTGCTCGTAGCCTTGCATTCTCCTCCATCACCTTTCGGACTTCAGCTGCTTTCTGAGCCTTCTCAGTCTCAAGCTCCTCCATCACCTTTTGGACTTGAGCTTCTTTCTGAGCCTTGTCACTCTCAAGCTCCTCCATCATCTTTTGGACTTGAGCTTCTTTCTGTGCCATGTCACTCTCAAGCTCCTCCACCCTCTTTTGGACTTCATTTTTCTCACTCTCAATTTGGTTAAGATTGGTAACTATCCTGTTCATCACAAAAACAAGGAACTCAATGTGAGATTGAGTAAGACTTAAAATTTGGATGCCATGTAGCAAAACATAAACATACGTGAATGCCAACTGCGCTAAATAGACTAAAGAGTTTGGAAGACTAGTCAAAGTACGAAAGCTATACTCTCTACAAATGTGTATGTGTTCATGCACATGTGGCAACACCATAGATTTTTCTGAAAGATGAAACAAAACGTGTTTCCGTGCAAATGATACCCAACGAAAATACACAAAGCAGCGAGATAGTTACGAAAGTACCTTTGCATATCTCTAGCGATTTCTTCATTTCTCTCCTTTAACCGATTGGTTACCCTCCGCAAGCTAGCTACAGCTGCTATAGCTTCAGCAGAAGCTTCGGTATTCTGCAAAGACGAAACAGAGATTAGATCATTAGATTAGATATCAGCATGTTGTCCGAGGCAAAATTAATCACGCTAGTGGAGAGGGATACCTCCCTGTCCAGGCGGCGGCGATTGGCTTCCCTATGACGGTGAAAACGGGCGCTGAGGATAATCGTGAGCCGGCGGCGATTGGCTTCCCTGTGACAGTGAAGACGACATGTTTCATATGAAGAAGAAGAAGCTCCAATCAAATAAAGGAAATAACAGTTCTTGTTTCCAACCCGTCGACGACATAGTTGCTGATACCGCCCAAAGCTCGCCGATTCCTAGCGTGCAGACGGCCTGTCTGATTCGTCAAACCTGAACGGGCCGGCGGGGCGCCCGTAAGATTCCTACGACCTGAATAAGCAGAGCGAGCATTGCATCGATCCCCACACAAGAAGATTTCAAGTGAAAAGTGTCAAACCACGGACGGCATTGTTGGCATCCCGCAACGAAGTGATCGATGCTCGTATGAAATCGACGACCACAAATGCACCCTAATTAAACCCTAACAGCGAGAGAGCGGCGCCGAAAATCGCGTGGAATCGAAAAGCAAATATGCCGCCGCCGGCGATCCTCCCCTGTCCCAGATCAGAATGGGAGCAACCCGATTGGACGATTGGTTTGTATACGCACCTGCGTTCGCAGCCTGCTGAGGAGTGGCGCCGCGGCGCCTCATGGTCATCGTCCCCGGCCTCCCGCGGAGTTGTTCCCTCCCGCCGAGTCGCCGACTGGCTGCTCCCGCGAGAGCAACGCGATTGTTGAGGGCGGCGGGGGTGCTCGTGCTTTGCATATATAGATGGATGGATGGACGGGGAAAATGGAAGTGGAGTCCATCACGCGGCCCATAAAAAATCGTGGGCTTCTTGCAAAGGGCGGTACAGCTGTACTCCAAGCCCACCATGATCTTTTTTTTTT
>DXKC01027761.1:0-14541 GCA_031170775.1 Cymbopogon citratus
ATGATCAGTGTAATCAGTGTCAATATATACCGTATCCCCTCCACATAAGACGGGCACACGCCTGGAACTGGAAACCTATCAAAACAAAATATATGGCTATTATTATGGCACTCATGACTCACCAGCAATATTTTTTTGATTCACAGTTGCAAGTTATCTTGAATTCACAAAGACATACCAGTGATTGGCTGCGATGGAACCGGTTCCATCGTCAATATGGAACATGAAAGCCAAATCGGAACAAGATAAGCTACTAGCACGCCCTATCACTCGCACCTTAGCCAGAGGATTACAGGGGTAGATGAGCAGAGGCTCACGATACTATCCAATCATGAAGAAGTAGTCCACATTACTAATGCGCCATGAGGTGTCAAGGTACGTTACCGTGTTACCACCAGCCAGTATCCCTTCTTCATTCCATCCAGGCTCACGTACCACGTCGAGCACCACCTTCAGAGTAACAGGCAAAAGCCGAGAAATCGGCATCTGCGCGCACACGCAATTGTGTCAAAACTCACGATAATATGAACTTGGAGGAACTTGGAGAAAGCAAGCCCATCTCATATTTTACATACCGTGAGGGAAGGGGTGCCTTCTCTCCTGATCCAGGCGATCAATGAGATATTGCACTACTCTGCATATATACAGGGGCACCGAACGGCGATTCCTCCGCGAGCAACGCCTATGCGGATGGACCCCTTCTCTCTTTCCTATCCACACCACTATACCTCAATCCACAGTCAGCAAACATTGACATGCCTTATCCTCTGGACACATCTTAAAGTCACAGGAATCCTGCATGGTTGAACCATACAAGACCCATGCAATGCTGAATCATACAATTCCTTTTTGCTGAATCATACAACCGCTACTTTTTTTTAGCCCGGTGTACGCATGTCGCGTAGGCGCTCACAGTTTTTTATTTATATAAAAAAATGGTAAATCAATCCCTCGTGGGCCGTCTGCAGAGACGATTTTTTGTTGCCCAACCATTTTTTGTAATATGATTGTTAAAGATCACCTCTCTGATGATTTTTTAATAGATTAGCCAATTTTACATCTGACCTCATGAAAATTTACATATGAAATAGCTCTATAACTTTTATAGTTTAGGGGTGTAAGTTTTTTTTCTTTTTGTGTAATTTGAATATCTGTTTTGTACATATATTTATTTAAAATTGTAGTTGAAAATAATAATTTCATAATTTGTATTTTCTATTTTTGATTTTTATATCCCTGCTACCTCTCTGCTAATTAGTCATTCATAGCAGTCTGGATATGTGTTGTGTTGCATTAGAAAATGTTTTTGATATGTTATTATTTGTTTCCTTTTGGATTTGGGTCCTGTGTGCTAAAGTGTTTGAGTGATTGAAGTATTTGTATCACTTGATTTTTTTTATTCGTAGAAATCGTGTGATTCTCTGTGTCCGCTCACTCTAGCGGTCATATGGCCCGAATCACTCGTGTGGCCTCTAGACAGACCCCTAAAAAAACACGGTGCTGTGTCACTACACTCCACTACCCTCGTAGCGTCGTCAAGAAAATAAGCATACCAAAGAGAAGCCAAAGCCCACAGACAACCATCTTGCTTTTTGCTCATCCCTGTTTACATAAACAGGACTTTTACATAACCATGAATAATCGACGAGACCAAATTCATTCATAGCAAATGATACATAGTTCCAACTATTAATGGCATTAATTTATTCCAAACATAAAGATCCATCATTCTAATGAGCGAGGTAGATCCTAGGAACCGCTCCGGCGTTCCCATTCAATGAGCGAGGTAGCTCCTAGGAACCGCTCCCGCATTCCCCTTCAGATGCATGATGCCGTACAGAATCTCCTCCCTCGCAACCGTTGACTTGCCCACCTAAGCACAACATAAAACAACGAACCAAGTAACACGTTAAATATGAAAATCTTTATTAAACCAAACAACAGACACAATAAATAGACTCGGTTCAGAATCACAAACACAGTTTAGGGTTGAAATCGAACCAACCTCTAACACTTCTGCCTTATGCACAACACCGTCGAACGTTCGAATGAACTGCAGCGACAGCACGCCCGACTCGTACCTTCACAGGACGGCAAAAGGTCAAAAAAATACACCGGTTGATTGCAACGTTTTTAAACAGGCACCCAACAAGCAGTAGGGCGAAGTAACCATACCATGCTACTCGCCCCATAGATCTCGAACATACATCACATCGGATCAACACTTTCGGCCATGCTCCCCACGTCACGTCCGATCCCTTGAAGTAAGCCGATACACAGCATCCCAACGCTGCATGTATCTTATCAATCGCCTGAGTATGAACACTCCAACTATCGCAGGTGGACACCGGTACGTGACCAGGCACAAAAGCGGTGATTTGCATGCGCTTAAAGTCCCAAGCAAGTCCTGTCCAGTTGTCGGCTATCTCGGCCAACATCAAAACCTATTTGAACCATGAAAAATTGGATTACACACAAAAATATTTAAAAACTCTGCGACACAAGCATCCAATAGTCAACGTTACCAGCTGACAGCGAGTCATATCATGAGTCATGTGCCCCCTATAAACCGTTCCTATACTGAAGGACATCCAAGGTAATCACCCCCTTCCATGGCCAGCCGCTACAATCGAAAATATAAGCTCGTCTGAAATAAATATTAGATCAAAATTTTTGTATTTCTTACCGTGAAATCCGTCTCAATGAAATGTCGCCAAACAGGCTTTGTGCTACCATCGTACCAACCAGATTCATGCTGAAAAATCTCTCTGATAGCTGCATCCAGCACCGTCGAGCCAAGATGCCCACCAGGTCTTAGTTGCCCCACCATAACCGATGATGGAATAGCTAACTTTTTAGGGACGTCGTGATCAATCCAAAGCACGCTGCACAAAAGATATTTGAAGAGTTCAGTGAAAAACCAATAGTTATGGAACAACCTTGTTTGTCTTAGTTCACATTTTCTATCGCCTCCCATCGAGATATACCTCGCACTAAGGTCTGCGGTTTCAGTTGCCCAGACGTAGAAAGTTCTCGCTGAATCATTATTCCTACGATGAGGGCCGCCACCTGTCTTCCACAATGGCTTTGCAAACACACCACTACGGACCGCCTTTTTGTTCGCGCACCCATCAGCCACTTTTTTGTTAAGGTCGAATGCCTCCATTGCCTTTCTAGCATTCACTGCACTATCCTTAAGCTCAACCAGAGGCTGTCGTTTTAGATTATGTCGACGCGTTTTTCTTGGTGGACTGTCGTCAGGTGAATCTACATCAACCACGATAGTATCGTCACCAATCAGGTCGAAACTCGAAGTTTCAAAATTGAATCCTTTAGTTTTCTTCGACCTACCCACCGCGGCAACACCTGTCGACCAAAACCAAACATTGAAATCTATACACAGTTTTTACACAACGATCGCTCGCACCCAGTTCATATCGATACAATTATTTTGCACAACTCAAGCAGTTACCTCGATTCGTCGGTGTATCCAGGCTAGGATTTGGAGGTGGGGTAGAATTACTTGCAGTTTTGGCAGGGCTGCACATCGTATTTTCTGTTTGTGCATGCGAAGCCGTATGTTTTCCTTCCATGGAAAAACATGAATGAGTTTCAAGCGCGGCGCCGCGGGAGATGCTAGTTTTTGAAAGTTGGCTAACCAGGTCGTCTGTCTCCTTCTCGACAGCCAACCTAGCATTCGTTAGATGTTTCAAACATTTGGCTTTGTACGCTTTGACAATGACCCTAGTGTACATGTCCACCTATTTTGCACAAAAAAATATACGACTCAGAGCGTGCAACACCACGAATATACCCAACAAATGATATTGAACCAAAAATATAGCTACCCCATCCGCAGGGGATGCCGTGTTTCTATCGATCACTGCGTGGCTGATAGGCGAAGGATTACTGCACCGCCCACATTCTTCTTCATATTTCCCGCCTGGTCTGGCGACTGTATTGTCCCTTCGATATACTACTGCTGACGGCAGGCGGAGCTACACGTTATTGCAACAATTAGTTATTATTATAAAGGAGACAACCGCAGAAAAATGCTTGGTCGGGCTACCACTCACCCTGCCTGCACCAAACACCCTTGTCAGGACGCCACCCTTTAGCCCGATGCAATCAGCCATTATAAAGCTTGAAAATGTTTTGTCCGAAAATAATTGCAGCCTTGGGACTTCTTTCGATATGAAAGCTTTTGCACCATAGTCCATGTTGTCGAGATAAAATATCTACAAAATGATACATTACACTTTGCCATATTGACCAAGCTAATTAAACTACATTGGATAGTAGTACTAAAAATATTTACACGTATAGGACTTTTGCACTAACCATCAAAAACAGTAGGCTTCCCGCTGGCAGGCAAGGCGTCAATTTCTTCTTCAAGTCCGACTGTGCATCCCTGCACATGCCCATGACGTCGTCTAGAATACATCTAGACCAATCATACTTCTTTATGTCATCAAGACTAACCAGTGCATGCAGGAAGTTTTGGCTCTCAAAATGCGATGGTCTTTTAGGGTTAGACATTATACCCATCACATATATGACAAAAGCAGTCTTAAAGGCATCATCGTCCAACGTGAGCACCCCAGACACCGAACGGCGTAGGAATGCCGCTGCAGCATCACTACAAGACTCATCGGGATTACCCACACCTATTCTCCGTTCCACCGACTCTATTTTTTTACACGACTTATCTAAGCTATGGTGTCACGGGACAACACCATTGTTTGGCACTCCAAACACCTTGTTCACATCTTCTGGAAATATTCTGAGTGTCGACCCATTTGTTAGCGTGATACATTCCCTCGCACAGTCTACCTTACTCATTAGCCAGACAGAAAAGGGCTGGTCGAACTTATAACATAATTTACAACGAGCAAAACCCCCAAATCCTGTAGAATCAACCAGGCCGAGTTGCTCTTTGCTGAACTTACTAACAATCACACTCAACTCAACGAACAGCTCTGGGTTACCAAAGCTATACACAATGCCAGATGCACCACCTACCGGCAGTGGATATCTTGAAGGGTTAATTTTGACGGTGCTTATCTTCAAAGAGAAAAGAAAAGTGCGTGGGGTTTCATTGTGAGAGATGATAGAGATGATAGTGGGACTGTTGTCACGGCCGGTGTAGGAAGAATTAATGTGATGCACAATGCGCTTTGTGCAGTGAATTATTACACTTTTTTCAAGCATAAAAAGTAACTAACATGTCTCACCACACAGTTTGGAAAACAACTAACATGTCTCACCACACAAGTTGGAAAATAGTTTACAATTAAACAATATAAAATGGCCAGCAAGTGAACACACGATTGCCGAGCGACAACAAATTCGTAGAGACATAATCGAAAGCTAAATGACACAAGACCCACGATAATACAAAGACCCATGATGATACAAAGATCCACAATACAAAAGGCACACACCCTTATTGTCTGACTGCCCGGGACTTCAATCACTTGCACGAAGAATAGGTTGACTTGCGGCCACAAGTGTTACGGTAGTGGCCCTCCTCATCGCAGTGGTGACACTTTCTTGTTTGCACTGTCTTTCCAGCGCCGTCATCATTCAACGGACAGGAGCCCTCCGCATGTTGGGTAGAAGAACATTTCTTGCACCTCGCGGTTTTGGGACGGCCACGGGAACGAGTCACTGCACCTCGCACTGTGTCATCAGATAGCACCACGCTATCAACAGCAGGTTTAACCTTCATATACTGCCTACGCGGGTTCACCTCTATAGGAGACTTTATCCTGACCTCTTTTGGCCGCCCACGCCAACAAACCCTGGGGGGCGGGTACGCACTGTCTAGTGTGGTCTCTTCTGCAAAAGAAAACGCACTCGTTTCATCGTCTTCCACGCCATCGTCGTCAACTACCTCCGCATGAACGCTAAAATTGGCAGACGCAGCAGCATCTGGACCCTCACTCATGCCTCCTTCCACAGCCGCACCATCACAACCACCATCAACTACTGTCATGTTAGCCAATGCACGCTTTGCGTTAGCAACGTACTCCACCCCTAACTCAAAACGCTGTCTTGAAACATAGCACATCGAAACAAGTTCTGAAGCAGCGGCGTGCAAGATAGCATGCATCGTGTCTGTGCTGTGCTCCCCCACACGATCACTATCGATAGCATCAGCACCGGTAACGTTGTGATCAACTGCGTCCCTTGTCCACCGTTTCATCACCAAGGCATCTGGTATTCTGTTTGCATCGGTCTGCACCAAAAGCTGCATGCACAAAACGGTAGTCATTGTTACTCTATCAACCATTGCCCAAGCTGATACATTCTATACACAAAATACTTGCTGACTAAACATTATATACAACCTACCCACAACACATGACGGCACGGCATCCCACAGTGTTCAAACATCTTGCAATCGCAATAGTAATGCATTCCGTCAGCACTCATACGAACCTTGTACTCAGACAACCCTTTATCTGACCGCCCAGCAAGGAGCACAACACGGTATACACCCTCTTCCCCGCTCTCACCGCAAGCATATGAACCGGACTTAAAAAGCTCAATCGAAAACCTCTCATACATGGCACGCGTATATCTTTTGGCCGCGTCATTCTCGATAGGCACACCGACGCGGAGCTGCCTAGACACCTGTAGATTGATATAGGAAATTCATCCTTTAGAGGTCACAATATGAATATGACGGAAATGTACATAAAATACAGCAGCATTTTTTTCACCTGCTTAGTTGCGTGTTCTTCCCTTGCCTCCTCCGCCTCACGATCCGCAATCATCCGACTGTACTGAGAGACAAATAAGTGCATTGGTGAAGAACGGGATATATAGCACTTAAGCAGGTGGTTCGTGCTCTCGCTACGCCGAGTGCTAGTCATCCCAGCACAAAATGTATCAGTGAAATACGGTTTCGCCCACATTGCCCTGTTGCAGTATGCTCTCTTGAGGAATGAGTTGGAGTCGAGGTTATATTGCTCTACAAGCTCGAGCCACTTTGACTCAAATTCAGATATCGAAACAACTTCGTCCATGATCTGATGCAGCGCAATTTTAAAAGTGTTGTTCTTACTGTACAGCGGTCCAAGGGACTCTTTCGCACGCCGGAGGACGTGCCACTTGCACCACCTATGCCTAGTGTTCGGCAGCACCGACGACACAGCAGCACGCATTGCCTGGCACTGATCTGCATATAATCGAAGATTATATAGGTTATGGAATATAAAACATGACTAGTTATAGTGCACAATACCCTAGTAAGAAATAAAAGGACATAGCATTGTACCAGTAAGAATTGTTTTCGGTTCCGAACCAACTGCCTCTACGAAAGATCGGAACGCCCATTCAAAAGCTTCCGTAGTTTCTTCAGTAAGAAGAACGGCTCTGAATATAACTGACTGGAAGTGGTTGTTCACTCCAATGAACAAACCAAATGGGAGATTGTAAAGGTTAGTCCTGTAGGTCGTATCGAAGGTGACCACCTCACCGAACGATTCGAAACTTCTCCGTCCTACACCGTGGCACCACAATAAAGACCTCATCCTACGGTCACGATCTAGGTTAATGCTCAGCACTAACCCTGGATCGTTAGCCTTCATGCCAACAAACAACCTGATAGTTCTCTCCATGTCACCCTCGATAGATTCTTGTGCCAAACGACCACACAGGGCGTGTATGGACTGGCGTCTAAACCTGACGTACTCTCCAGAGTTGTGGACACTGCCTACGATTGCACAGACACTGGTTACTACGACGTTGTGTGCATGCAAGTGCCTAATCAGATCCTTAGTGGGCTGGTCTATCCTATTGTGCGAGTTCCACTGTCTACGCTCATCATTAGTGGATGACAGTTCGTGGTTATGATCCCCGACTGCCCTAGCCACAGACCATCTGCCGTCTTCGTCCCTAAGCAGACGAATCATTGCTGGGCAGCCAGTTCGTACAGACCTCGAACCAGCAGCGCCGTCGTGCCCCTGCATGCAAAAGCAAACATTTGTTAAATGAAACGGAAAAAACACTGATTAAACGATGAAAAAGAAAACACACTAAACCAATACCTCACACGCGCACACGATGTCCTGTTTAGTCTTCCTCCCATTCTTGTTCGCCCTTGAATGACCGTATCGTATCCCGAATCCGCACTCCCAAGAATACATGTTGTAGAATTCATACCCCTCTTCAGGAGAACTGAAAACCTTCCCCATCGCTGGCTCGAAGATCCTCTCTCCGGGCCTATCAGCCGCGCTCCGGATGGCCGCTTCGACAGCACCAAAATTCCATGCGGAGGGGATCCATATGCCACTAGAAAAACAATATATATACAGGGAAATGAGTCACTGATGGAATTACCAACTAGCAAACAAGTTATGCACACAGGCTACATACCTTGCTTCACCTGCCAGCCATCGCGGCTACGGCTAGCTTACTGGTATGTTATATGTGAGGCATGGCCAGCGACTTATATATAGAGCTCATGATGTGCTATATCAACGCAAACGCCACATGCAAACGACAAGACTGCACCGCTAGCCATTGTATAGGACAGCGCATTGCTCGATCCATTCAATGATGCGTTCAACTGCTGCCGAATTGAACGAAACAACACAATTACCCTTTTCACAAAGGCTGTCACATCATCTGCTGATCTGCATCACGCCCAGTATTCTAAAAAAATGGTACGACCATTGTCTCATTCAAAAACCGTTCACCAACCAGCGCCACCGCGGCCTCACTCCCATGCTATATACTGAATACTTTTCATCTAGTTCCGTTTTTTCTTTCTCAATGTTTAAGTGCATGTGGTTAGAGCATGGGCCCCATTGACTCCCAAACTCTCGGATGAAGCCAAAACATTCTTCAGAGCATCAGCTATATCGATCATCGATCGGCGGTGGTAGGAAAACTCTTTTTCTGGATCGACAGCTGGCCCAACGGAGTATCCATTAGAATACTGGTCCTACACTCACCCAGCACACGCCTCACCACGAGTGCACAACATGATGACAATTGCCGAAGCCCTCAACGATCGGCAATGTGTGCGATCCATAACCAGAAGGGGTCTCGGTGCAAGCAATGGTGGAGTACTTAACTACTTATGGGTGTGTTTGGTTCGTGTTCTATATAAACCTGGCTAGCAAAACTTAGCCTGGCTAGTCTAATCCTGTCCCAGCTAGCAAACTCTTGATTGTTTTGGTTCCTTGCACTATGGTAGCTGGCTAGCCCTGGTGTGTGTTTGGTTTCCTGTATTGTTTTTGATAGAATCAACTCGGCTTCGAATTGACATTTCATTGAACAGCTAAAGGGTGTCCACGGCAAGCACGACAAGAGACAGAACCATGGCGAGGGTGGCAAGACCAGCACATCGACATAGCAGAAAGATGCATGGTCTTTCAGGAAGAGACAACTCCCATTCGAGTTCCACTTCAAATCAACGATTCGAAAGTTCAGCTAACTAAAGGAACTGACCAAAATGAATCGGCTAATCTAAACTGACAAAACTGCATCAAACAAATAGACGAGTGGAAGTACCCGAGGATGTGAAGGAAGTCATGGAACTCGCGTTGTCATCTGCGTGCTGCGCATCAAGCTCCAGGGCTCCAGTCCACCTCTGCCGCCGCCACACCCTCGTCGTCTCCACGGCAGCGAGATCGATGGAGCTCCTGCTCGTGCTCTGCCTACACGACACGTAACCCGACAGAGCGCCCGCTCGTGCTCTGACGGCGAAGGCCGTGGCGGACAGCCTCGCCCGTGCGGTGCTCATCTCCATCGTGGACGTCGCTGGATCTCTGCGGCGGTGAGCACCGGACGGGGGAGGATGAGGAGCATCAACGGGGGAGGACGAGGAGCACCGGTGGAGGAGAATGGAGGTGATGAGAAATGAATCTTGGAGGAAACGACGGCTGGCGCAAGCCTGGCCCCGGGTGAATGCCTGATTCCTGGCTATGGGCGTACGGCTGGCCCGATACTGGCCTGACCCGTGGTGCTGGTCACCCAACCAAACACTCCATCTTGGCCCAAAAGGAGCCTGGTTGGCCCAGGCCACCAAACCAAACATGCCCTATGAGTTCGCCCCTCCGTCAATGTCATCCAGCACACGTGAAACTTGTTCGGTTGGCTTCGGCGATGGGAGTCAGATGGGCGTACTATACCAGATCGGCGTTCCAGATGTTAGTCCATGCATGCATTAGGGCCTGTGAAGTGGACAAGTGTGGGATGCATAGAATTGACGCACAAGATAGCTGCTTCCTAGTCTGATTAGCTGCTTCGGCGATTGTTCACTGCTCCTTACCCAAGCAGATATGGTTCGACGCAGCCATCGCCCTTGGGAGACAACTGCTGCCATAGATGGTGCGACCCCATACTGAGCTAGTGGAGCTCACGGCGGGCATTGTGGAGGACGGGCAACCTGGCACAGAGAGCCGATTTTTTTGTTTTGCCCTAATAGATGATCAAGATGTCCACGGAACACTAGTTGCTCCGAGTGCCAAGCACCTTGGGTGTTTATTTCAGCGTGTAATAGGACTGATGAACTCACCAACTGGATGCGCACCCATTGAAAATCCGCTAGCATCCTTGCTCAAAGATGGCAATGGGCACATACCCGCTCGGTACCACTAACCCATACCCTTGCCCTTGAATGTAAAATACGCCCGATTAAAAACACAAAGACAGCTGATGGTAATAATTTTGTGCCCATACCCGCGCCCTCGAGGGTAACGGGTACCCACGTGTTGCCCGTTCCCGCCAAACCACATGTAACCCTAGATGCACGATTGATTATAAGCAATAATATAAGTATCAACTAACAATGTCAAGATAGTTGCTCAGGCTTGAATAAAAGGTTCATTGGAATTATAGTTCCTTATACAGGCATACACAAAATAGTTCCTAGAATTATAGTTCATTGGAATAGCAAATTTTTGTATAAAAAGTTCATGCAAATAGATATTAAATCTATTATATGGAGGCTGGAGGAGTGTGGGGGAAATAGCGAGGTGCTCTAGGGTGCCAATCCTATTTTGTACCCCTTGTTATTGGGTACAACTTTGTCCCCATTATTAAACTCGTGGGCATGAACATTGAACCATACCCAAGGCCTTTCTGGGGGTAAAAAACCCATGGGTTTCGCGGGTTGCGGGTACCTATTGACATTTTGAATCGTTGTAAACAAACTCCAAATCCTGTACCCTAAACCCTAAAAACCAAATCCTAAACACTATACAGTGGAGTACTAACGAGCTTGGCACTCCGTCAGCGACTTCCAAGTTCCAACTCATCGAAAAAACTGATGGCTTGGATTGGCGTTGGAAGCCAGATTGGCGTTCCCTACCAGATCGGTGTACCAGGTACCACACCTCGGACCATGGGGGGCAGGTGGGGCCTGGATGCGTTTTTGGGCCTGGGAGGCATGGGCTCCACTACGGGGTGACTTGGGAAAAACTGCCGCTGCAGACGGGGCGGCTCCATGCTGAGCTGGTAGAGTCCATGGCGGGCACTATGGATGGTAACCCAGTCAAGGGGAGCCTATTCATTGTTTTCTCTAACAGCTTGGGAGCTATGGAATGAAAAGAACGCCCGGTGTTTTAGAAGCATGGTCATGACAATGCCGTAGCACCAGTTTTCGCTAGGGGTGCCAAGCAACTTGGTTGCTTAATTTCAGCATGTAATAGGCTAGATGAGCTTGGCATCCATAAAAAACAAAATCCCTACCTCTTAATAAAAAAACGCGTGAAACTTTTTTCGTCACCATGAAAGAAAAAATTCTAAGACGTGGCAAATAGTTGGAAAGTTGCATGGTTTAGGTCACACTAAGAAAACCAGTCACCTAAAACAAAAATATTCAATTGAACATGAGTACAGGTAGTGGGAGACATGTTACTTCCACCAAATATTCATGATACTTCAAACAGAGTCGATGACCGATGAACATGAACAAATAAACAAACAATTAACCTACAACCTACTACGATCTAAGACCAAGCAAACGAGATCATTGTTTCATCAAACTAGTGCTTGAAGTCACATGCAATGATACGGATGCCATCAACTGACTACTCGAAGTGGAAGACACACTCGTCTCCAGGGTTAAGCATGGCATCATCTGCGTATTTTGTCCATCCATCTGTAAGCAGTATTGTGCCATCGTTTGCAGCAAACAATCTGATGCACGCCGGCACACCCGTGGGGTGGACCAGCTCAGCAACCGCAGTGTGGCCGCCCATCATGGGATGGACTTGTTCGATCCCATATTTCTTGTCGATCGTTTGCAAGTTACAACAATCCGTCCAACATTAGTACAAAAAAATCTTTTTTATCATGTTGCGGGGGAGTGCAAGTGCGGTGTGATCTTACAACAAAGTTGGATTCTGCCTCTGCGGGCCCTATAGTGAAGTAGTATAATGGAGTAGCCAGCGTAATGTTTTGGCCATATTTTTGAAGAACACGCGCATTGTCTTCCTGATTCTATTCCCAGTAGTGTTGAAGACAACCTCCGGAGGCAACACATCTGATTAAACAACGACATAAAAGGTGCAAACAATTCAAAACAGTTACAAATCATTTAGGATTTTGGATAAGAGTTTTGCATTTAGTTACCATCATCAGTTATCTGAATCGGGCAGCCAATTGAACCACTACCTGTAATGGATAATTATCAGCGCATTTGACCGGAAAAAGGGTTCTGAGTAAATTAAAAAAAAGATATACTCGCCTTCATAGTGTGCATCCATGTGGCTAACGTCGTACAGCCTGCTGGCGTCCTCTCTCCAACCCACCTTGCCCCCAGGGAACACACCTGCGGTAAGTTTTTCTCGCAAAAACTGTTGGCTCATCACATCTACATAACTATTATATTTTTGTTTGAGCTCTAAAGTGATGAGACAATAACAAACGAACCTGACTTCCTGTGAGAGCCATTTGATCCCCCAGCAATCTGTGAGGGAGGAGGGAAGCGTTGAAGCCCATTTTCACCATTAAAAACGGTGACCTCGCATGTTCTTGTTGTAGTGAACTTGAGCAGCATTCTGTCTAAGGCGGAGCAGCCAACCGCAGCCAGCATCTCCGGCCAGCCGTGACCCAAGAAATACACTCCCCCACAATCCAGCATTCACACGTTCTCGACGGGAATAAACTGTGAAGAAAAGTCAGAGGATCCAGCGACTACAGTCTACTTGATACATATAGTTACCAATACAATGTGCTTTGCGCGAAAAAACTCACAAGATGATCCATGTCGTCCGAAATCAAACGAATCAACTAATGCCTAGGGACGAAATCCTTTCATGGGATGCAACGGTCCTAGAGAAAATAGCAGAACAATATGTTTATTTATAGAAATGCGCATCTGAACAAACTCTTTCTAGAAGAGAAAAAAAAACTCACCAGCGAATGCGCTGCTCCCATGCTTTTTTCCTACGGATGATAGCGAAATACTCTGGATCTCTGGCGAGTTCAATCTGTGGGCGGCTGATGGAGGGAGGGGGGAGGGAGGGAGGGGGAGTGGGTGGGGGGTGGGGGGTGTGTGTAATCTTTGAACAAGTGGAGCGCCTCACAACCTACTCATTTATCCTTATTTTTTGGAGGGGGTGAACAGGACCGTGATGCTCTGGCACAATGAACTAGGAACGTCGCGCTGGCGCACCTACTGGGACGCGGTTAAACACATTAAAAATATTTGTCGCCGTAAAAAACGACCTCGAAACCAGATTCATCTTTTGTACTGTCTTTCTCGCCGCTGCATAGTTTTCCTACCATTAAACCCACATTGTTGTTTTTTCATTAGTTTTTGCATTCACAAGGGTTGTTTTTCAATGACCAATGCATGTTTTTATTTTTACATTTATGTCTTGCACATGGAACTGCGATTACCAATATAGGCAACTAGTTTTGCGTTCACTACCGTTCAAAAAAAGTTTTGAGTTTCACCGTTTAGAATGGGAGAGTGGTTATCGACGTTTTAAAGCCCGTGTTTTATATGATGCTAACAAAATCAAACATAGAACATGGCAGCCGGAACTTCATGAACTGATTGATTTTCTCAAAACAAACATAGGTGGAGGATACATTTATTAAACAAAAGCAAACACGTGTGGATGATACATTGATTTGCCTAAAACAAACATAGGTGGAGGATACATTTGATTAACCAAAAACCAACAGATGTGGGTGATACATTGATTTCCCAAAAACAAACATAGGTGGAGGATACAAGAAAAGAAAAAGACAAGGCACTACATGTGTGTTCAATATAGGCACACATCAAAGAAGGAGCTAATGGTTGACCTTTAGCTCCAACCAAAAACGGATACCTGCCAAACGAAGGAGATAACCAGTCAACACGATCGCAGTCACCCAAGCAAACACAGCGTGATGCACTGGCGCTAGCGTTAACTGCCATGTGAGCCGGACCATACCGTAGTACATACGAAGGACCTGCACCGCAAGTGCCGCGGCGAATACATGCACGAATGAACCCGCCAGTAACTTGCCCGCAGATCCCACGGCCGCTGTGTTGTAGAAGTGCATGGAACAGAACACGCCGAG
>DXKC01027867.1:0-10864 GCA_031170775.1 Cymbopogon citratus
AAAAAAAAACAATGCGAACGGTTTCTATCTAGAGTGTAATCGTACGTGGGCACTCGTAGATTTTGCAACACACGTGTCATGCACATGTGGTACCGTAGATTCCCAAAAAGATCAGTGGTATTGTGGTAGACCGTAGACCACTGTTAGCGTATTAGCGTTGAATTATCAAAAGGTTGCTGACCCAAGCAAATGCTGGTAGCGTATTAGCGTTGAATTATCACTCGGTCTCAATGCACCGTGCACGTAGTTGCCGTGAGCATATCGATCACCTTGATCACTCAGAGTATTTGAGAAATTAAATCTTTTTTGAGCGCAATTTTTTTTGAACGCAATTGAGAAATTAAATCTCCCAGTGCATTCATTTCGGATTTCCAGTAAAAAAAAACCGGAGTTAACGGCCAAAAAGGTCCGACCCCCACGTTATCTACTACTCTTATTGTATAAGAATAAACTCCACTACATGAATTATTCTCTCTTCATGCAAGTTGTCCACATTATTTCCCACTAAGTGACCCACTAATGTTCTATCTATTCCTGTAAGGTGTCCATATCATTGCCCACTAAACCAATACAAGATGTCCACATCATTCCCCACTAAGCACATATCATCCGTTATTAATTACAAAAAAATACACATATCATCTCTATCATGTGAAATACTAAGAATATTTATTCTATTAACATACAAGTCATCTACATAAGCTATTTATTTAATCACTCACCTTCTCTATAATATAATAAAATATTCTATTGGCTTCTCTGTTGTTGGCTTACTTTTTTTTTTACCAAATTCGATAAAATAATGTAAGTCAAATTCAAATATATGTATATATATGTGTAAAATACCTATAGTAATACTATGTATTATAATAGATTTATTTTTAAGATAATTCCGCGACATATACTGGTTCTCCTCGATTCACTTCAGCTCAAGCATCGAGCGCGTACAGTAGACCGTAGACGACTATCCAAACCAATCAGTACTGTACTTGTTCACACGCAGGCGCTATATATATTATTACTACCAAACTGGCTCTGTTGTACACCCCACAGGTTCGTTCACAGAGATACCAACATCACCTGCAGAACGAAGCATCCATGATGGACACCAGCAACGTGGCAGTGCCACCAAGTGCACGGCCTCGCACGCCATGCTGCCTCCAAGCGCTCGTTGTCCGCACCAAGAGCGCGACAAAACCACGGCCACCGCGCCTCTCCTGCAAGGCAGGAAAAACCACTGGGGGCGACCACGGCGGCGTCGACCGCCGCGACGTGCTCCTCGGCCTGGGCGGATCGGCGGCCGCGGCCGCCGTTCTCGCGACCACGAACCGCAGCGCGCTCGCGGCGCCCGTGCAGCCGCCGGACCTCGAGAACTGCCGCACGCCTGACGTCCCCGCGACGGCGGCGGACCCGTCGTGCTGCATGACGTACCGCGCCGGACTCGCGGCCGCCGACTTCCAGCCGCCGCGCGCGTCGTCGTTCTCGCCGCTCCGCGTGCGCCCGGCGGCGCACCTGGTGGACAGCGCGTACGTGGCCAAGTACGAGAGAGCCGTGGCGCTCATGAGGGCGCTGCCCGACGATGACCCGCGCAGCTTCGCGCAGCAGGCGCGCGTGCACTGCTCCTACTGCAACGGCGCGTACGGGCAGCCCGAGTTCCCGGACCTGGACATCCAGGTGCACAACTGCTGGTTCTTCTTCCCGTGGCACAGGTTTATGTTCATGTTCAACATTTCCATGCATCTGGCAAAAGTTTGGTAAAATTGAAGTCCCAAACTTGGCGCATGCAGGCTTTACTTGTACTTCCACGAGAGGATCCTCGGCAAGCTCATCGGCGACGACTCCTTCGCACTGCCGTTCTGGAACTGGGACGCGCCAGGCGGCATGACTCTGCCGGCGATCTACACCAGCGAGTCATCGCCGTTGTACGACGAGAGACGGAACGCCGCGCATCAGCCACCGTCGTTTCTCGATCTCGACTTCAGTGACACCGACCCCAACATGCCAAGGGATCAGCAGGTCGACCAGAACCTCAAGTTCATGTACCGCCAGATGATCTCGGGCGCCAAGAAGAGGGAGCTGTTCATGGGGCAGCCGTACCGCGCGGGGGACCCGGCGGAGCCAGGCGCCGGCACCATCGAGAACGTGCCGCACGGGCCGCTCCACGGGTGGGTGGGCGACCCGGCGCAGCCCAACGGCGAGGACATGGGCAACTTCTACTCGGCGGCGCGGGACCCCGTGTTCTTCGCGCTCCACGGCAACATCGACAGGCTATGGCATGTGTGGCGCAGCCTGAGCCCCCGGAACACCGACTTCGCCGACGCCGACTGGTTGGACGCCAGCTTCCACTTCTACGACGAGGAGGCGCGGCTCGTGCGCGCCCGCGTCCGCGACTGCCTCGACCCGGCCGCGCTGCGCTACGCGTACCAGGACGTCGGGCTGCCGTGGCTGGACGCCAGGCCGGGAAAGACGGCCGGGACGCCGGTGCCCGCCACGAGCGGCGTCGTGTTCCCGGTGAAGCTGGACAGGACCGTGAGGGTTGCCGTGACGAGGCCCAGGGTTTCCAGGAGCCCGGAGGAGAAGGACGCGGAGGAGGAGGTGCTGGTCGTCGACGGGATACAGATCGCCGATCATCTGAGGTACGTCAAGTTCGACGTGTTCGTGAACCAGTGCGCCGCCGGAGACGACGGCAGCGGCACGGCGGCGGCCGAGTGCGCGGGGAGCTTCGTGCTCACGCCGCACGTGATTCAGCATCAGCGGAAGACGGAGGAGGAGGAGGGAGGCGGGGTCAAGACGGCGGCGAGGTTTGGCATCACTGACTTGCTGGACGAGATCGGAGCTGATGGGGATAAGACGATCGTGGTGTCGCTCGTGCCGAGGTGCGCCGGCGACGTGGTCACCGTGGGCGGCGTCAGTGTCACGTACGTACGTTGAGTGAAATGTAGTGAAATACTTAAACTTGTGTATCTAATAAAATATTTCTACTTCTCTGGATGTGTGGGACAATTAGTTTTCCGATTCTTGGACATTTAATAACAGATCGACAAGCTCATTGTTGTACTTTTGATATGAGGATACTAATGAGTCTCATCAATTGTGCGTATCCAATAAAATATTTTTGTTTCTCTGGATGCGGGAAATTGTGTTATTATAAATAGAAATATAGTGCAACTATAGTGCACATAAGGATCAGTATTTAGTGGATGCAAGTATTTCCTCAAGACAAAATTTAGTACTAGATGCAAGCAGGGATAAAGCAATACTTTGGTCCTGTTCAGCTAATAGAAAAGTCAGCAGATTTTTGGCAGATTTATAATAGTATTATTTGAGAAAAAACAATCCCAACTTGTGTTTGTTTTAGTTTTTATACCCTTTTTGCAGCAAAACAAGCTTGGGTTACTGCGCTTTTGAGAAAATTGTTGTTCTGAAGCGTTGCAAACCAAGTCTTAGACGCGACGGCAACTATGTTAACCCAAATCACTACTGTTGTGTGGCTATGCAAAATATGCTGACTTGGTTTGTATCTACCACATACTCAACCCTCAGGAGGACGAGACCCACATAAGTGCAGCTAAATTTGTGCATGTTACACGTTATATATTGCGGCAATCTCCATTACCAACTGGAACCAAATGTGCAAGTAAGTACTAAACGACAGGTTCTTGTTCAATATCTTCTTTGTGTAGGGGTTTCTGGGGTAAAATAATGTATCCACTACTGTAGATGTGCAAATGACGAGAGTGACGCACCCAACGTACTTACAAAAGTTAGCATCACGGTCCGAGCATGTTACACGCATGCATCACAGTCGCACGTCCGTGCCAGCCGCAACTTGCTGCATGCGCGCGCAACAGGCTTATTACTTGCCATCCTTCGTGATGGCGACGTTCCTCACGTTGCCAACATCCCACTATATACCCTTCTGCAGTAGCTCTGTAGCTGTCTTAAGGCATCCAAGACCCAATCCACAACCTTCTGCTTGTTTTCATCCACACATGTGTAAGGATTCCTTTATTGCTGCACTGGAGCATCTCATTCTCCAACACAAGCACCGTATATTTCTTGAGCAACCGTACTGACCGAAATATGGTGGAAGATGAAAGCAACTCATCGCATATACTGTATATGTTGGCACCGCATGAGCCACCTATTTGGTCATCGCCTCTATGCTAGTTCTTGAAAGTGGCGCATCACTTCATTTGATCCTCTTGACTGTTGTTTCGCATATATTTGATCTTGTAGAAAATTCAAGGCGTCTGTTCACAGCCAAAATGTGAGTCGGCTAGGCTGATTGTGGCCCCATCTCTATCGAGCATTCTAGCTCCTTGCGATGTGTGATCGATCTAGCTAAATGCCAACTGTGTCTGACAAGTGAAGCCTGCATGCGCCAAGTGTGCCAAACACTGGGAAACAAATTTAAAGCTTTCAATTTTTAATTTTAGCTCGATCGATCTCTATCGACTAATTAATTTTGTCAGATGCATGCGGAAATTTTGCACGAGACTAGAGAAGATCGAAATCGCACGACACTGTATGCACGTGCACCTGTGCCACGGGAAGAAGAGCCAGCAGTTGTGGATCTGCAAGTCCAGGTCCGGGTTTAGGGTTTAGGAGTAGTAATCACGAGCCCGGCGGCCGCGGCCGCCGAGGAGCACGTCGCTTGGAGGCTGCATGGCGTGCGAGGCCGTACCGGCCCAGTGCCACTTGGGAATTGGTGTGAAAACAGAACAGTATAAAATCCCGTACCGACGACCGGTTTGCTTGGCGTGAGCAGCAGAGCGAGGCGCTGGATTTGCATGCAGCAGGTCCAATACATGCAGTAGCCTTTTTTTTTTCCCCCCCTCTCACTCATTTCAACTGTTCAACATGTCCTTGTTTTATTCAAGTCGATCAGCGCCTGCGTTGGTCCGGTTTGAATACCAAATAGTTTCTTCGATCAATTGATCTGGATCCTTCATATTTGTCGACATATTTGAGTTGGGAGTCAATGTAATCGTTGATGGGCTGAGCGGATCGGAAGCCTACGCGGGCCGGAATATAACGGGCTGGTACTTTTGTTCCATATTATAATATGATAGAAAGTTAATAATGTATATACTTTAGTGCCACATGGTAATTTTTAGCATGGAACTCCGCCTCATTAGGACGAGAGTGTGGAGGGTGGCGTGCTCCTCTTGTAAGCACACCGTCAAGTCATATTATCAGCTTGACATCGCCATCTATCGCCCCCAATGCTAGATAGATGGCGCTAGCTATGATAAAATTGTGTGCGGCATGCACGCTTGGCAAAAACACAAACCAAGGATCAAGAAATCATTGGGTCATCAGCTTGACGTCATCATCTATCGCCCCCCTAATGCTAGATAGATGGTGCTAGCGTATGACATGTACGCCTAGCAAAAAAAACCTTTTTGCTATTTTCATCTATATATTTGACTGCACGTATTTAGAATTGAAATTACAAACTAACCATGGACTATTTTTTGAGAGTGAAATCTACAGCTTATACAAAGTTGTTACTAGTACCCATGCATGCCGAGCACCACGTGTTTAAGACTATAATAATACTTGACATCTTATTGATCTAGGAAAAAGTCTACATCACCCCTTAACCTTTGCTCCTGTGTCTACTCCGTCCCCTGAACTATGAAACCGGGTAACGAACACCCTAAAGTATCACATACCGTTTAATTCACCCCCTACGGTGGTTTTGATGGGCGGTTGTGTTATCATCTCTGGATGTGGGACAATTGTGTTATAAATAGAATGTAGTGCAACTATAGTGCACATAAGGATCAGTATTTAGTAGATGCAAGCTGGGATAAATCAATACTTGGTCTTGTTACATCCGATGTAGGATGGCTACCAAAGTAATGGCCCAACTGGTGGTTGTTTTAGTTTTTACCCTTTTTGCAGCGAAACAAGCTTGGGGTGATTGTGACTGCGCTTTTGAGAAAAGTGTTGTTATGAAGCGTTGCAAACCAAGTCTCAGACGCGACGGCAACTATGTTAACCCAAATCACTACTCAAGCAGACTAAAATGTGGCGCGCCCGGTGTATGCAAATCTTGTTGTGTAACTTGGGTCGTTGCTTCAACTGCATGCACGAGTTTCGTTTTGCCGTTCTCCCCAACAAGTATTGTGTATCTCCTAATGAAGAAATCAATAATGGCAGCATATTCCGGCCGTGGCTTGCAGATTGGTTTTTGGCGTCCACCGCTTTCATGGCAGCATATTGGATTAGGGGTTTCTGGGGCAAATGTATCCACTACTGTAGATGTGCAAATGACGAGACCGACGCACCCAACATACTTACAAAGTTAGCATCACGGTCCGAAGTCCGAACATGTTACACGCAATGCATCACAGTCGCACACGTCCGTGCCAGCCCAACTTACTACATGCGCGCACCAAGCTTACTCACCATCCGTCGTGATGGCGACGTTATTCCTCACGTTGCCAACATCCCACTATACCCTTCTGCAGTATCTCTGTAGCTGTCTTGCACCCAAGAGGCCAAGACCCAAATACTACACCCTTCTGCTTGTTTTCTCCACACGTGTAAGGATTCCTTTATTGCTGCATTGGAGCATTCTCCAACACTGCTTGCCCTGGAAAGCACCGTATATTTCCTGAGCCACCGTATCAAATATGGTGGAAGCTGAAAGCAACTCATTGCACATATATGTTGGCACTGCATGAGCCATCAATTTCTTGAAAATGGTCGATCACTTCATTTGGTCCTCTTAACTGTTTTCCATATTTGATCTTGTAGAAAATTCAAGGTGTCTGTTGACAGCCAATATATGAGTCGGCTCGCTGATTTTGTCCCATCTCTATCGAGCATTCGAGCTCCCTAGCTATGATAGTGTGATGTGTAACCGATCTAATATCAACTGTGTTTGAATATTCTGATCTGTCCACTCACGAGTCACGATGGCTTGCTTCTATAGAAATCGATGATTATGGCATTGGCATGAATGGAGGTCGCAGCTTGGGTACCGTCTTCCTTGCGGCCAGCCAACATTGCAGAGCCTGTTCATCGTCCACCGGCAAGGCAACCTGGAGATGCAGTTTTAACAGCCATGTATGCCAAACCTCACGGCTGAAGCAGCATCCCTAGAAGAATGTGGTCCACCGTCTCCGGCGCTTGGTCACAGATGATGCAAACATTGGAGTTTTGCATGCCATGGCGGAACCTGCAATAGCATGCAGCGCCCATGCATGGAAAGCCAAACGAAGAAGCGAACTCATGTAGGCGCCGCAGTCTTCAAAGCTGCTTCGGGCAAAGCACCCGCGACGAGCCCAGAAACATGGCCCCATAAGCGGAGGCTGCCGTGTACCTATGATCTGCAGTAAGATGCCAGTCGAAGGTGCCCGGTTGTGGAACGAGCTGCACGTTCTCCAGCAGGTCACAAAGCTGGCTGAAATCTAGAAGCATCAACATGGAGACCGGCCCGGGCGCCCGGCGAAGTGCCGCACCCACGCCTGTCCAGGCAGCGCCTCGGCTACAGTCGCTTCTTCTTCCTCGCACGCACGGCTGCAAACAGAGAGGGTGTGAGGGTCTGCATGCTGGAGCCGTTCAACCATCGATTAGTCCAGAAGAAGGTTGATTCCCCATTGCCCAAGGCGATGACAGTTGCCGCTTGGAAGAGAGCCATGACCGAACGCTCCTCATTTGCCGACGCACGACCATTCCGGTGATCTCGCTAGACCCACCGCACACGCAGAGCCACACCAGCCCTTCTAAGGTCTGAGATTCCCAGACCGAATAGCTCCTTTGGACGACACATGTTCACCCAAGCCACTTTACAGCGGCCACCTGAAAAGTTTCAGCCTGAAACTGTGTCAGTCCCCGTCCAGATGAACTCCCGGCGCAATTTGTGGATCATTTCAATAGCCCATGGCGACAGCCCCTACGCAATTGACGCATGAATCCCCTAGGTGCTGCAACTTGACTCAAAACCAATATGATGACATAGGTGTGGAAGCTGGAAACTAACAATGAAGTACATTGCTTTATCAGATTATAAGCACAATTTCTTGGCACCACAACAAAGGACAAAACCAGCGAGAAGATATAACTAGCAGCGACCAGCGAGAAGATGGCCCAACATCACGCATTATTGTCCGGTTGCAGGCACGAGATCGGCCACCACCTAATGGCTGAATGTCGATTGAGAAAATATATGATCGACAATTACTTCTTGGATTTACCACACACCTCCACCCAATTAAGTGGAGTCCAACCAGAATATGGTTCCAGATGAGAGCAAGCCAGTAAAATAACACTGTGCCAAATGATCCGCACAAAATACCAGAAGGTCTGGTTACTGCTAAAATACACACATCAAAGTGCTGCATTGTGGACAAGTGAAGGTAGATGAAAGATCAAACACTGGCTGACCCGTTGGAGTTGATAAATTAAGCCAAGGACTACTGAATTCAGTGGAATGGACCAGATGATCCCGTCAGAAGAAAAAACAAGCACTCGATAGGGTAATAAAGCCTAGAATAAGGTATTGACCATAGCAGACAAGGATTTGAGCTTCTCAACTACATCTGTCATTTTTGCTGATAGAACCGCCTTGTTGAACTTTGGTTTGGGCGTTTTCACATCTTGAACTTGCCGATCATTCGTCCCTGCTGTGTTGGGGTCCTTCAAAATGTCAGAGTGGGCATAACTATAAACTGATTGCAAACAAATAGAAGAGGAGGTGCTCACCGACACGACACACAGAGCTTGGGTCAATGGAAGCCAAGTCATGCAAGCTGGAGGAGGGCTTGAGTTTAGCAACAGCAGCTCTGGCCGCGTGACGAGCATGAAAGTGGAGGCAGTCGATCCAACCCTTCTGGGAGGGCCCAACCACAGCACGGTCGAGCTCGTCCTGGACGCGGAAGAAGTCCAGCTCGTTGAGCACGACATCTGCATCGTGCACCAGCATCTGCAGCTGGAGCATCAGAGCGTCTAGTGGCGGGTTCTCGGTCTCCTTGCGACTGGCGATGTGGAGCATGGCCTGCGCGTAGAGAGCATGTGCTGCGAGGGCATGTAATTCGTCGCCGAGGTTTTTCCTGGCCGCCCACGGACCCAGCACGCCTCCACTGAGAATGGAGAGCGGCCTCGACTGGGACATGTTGAATTTTGATTCCTAGGAAGACAAAAAAAATCAATAACACAGAAGAGGACACACGAGCAACCCCAAATTCCACTCGCCAATTGAAACAAAAATTTCGCATCCCCTAAGATCAATCATCCACCCCGATCGCAATGTTCCAAATCTACTTTTTTTTTAGGGAAATCTGCTAGCTCGTACAGGAATAAGCTGTTACTAGCAGGAACCCCGCGCAACTAGCAAGCATACGGCGGTAGCATGAGAAGGCACACACAATAGAAAGCAGAAATCACACACTGGAATAAGAATTTAGTAGCAAACAGGCCAGATACATGCCTGGTTTAGGAAGATAATGTGGACTTATTATTTCTACAGCATATATCATTTTTTAGAGAAAAGGGGAGCCCGCACATTTTATTACCAAAAACACAACTCATTTGACGTTTACAGCGTATCAGGTGCAGTTGCTGACATGGCCTCAAGGGCTAACATATGAAAAATAGCAGGTAGAACAATTGAACTCACTGTCAACACTCGCAACGCTATCAGGCAGGCATCAATCTCCTTAGCAGCCCCACGACCTTGGAGAGTATCTTCTTCTTTATCCCTTTCCACAGAACACCCTGAAAGAAAATTTCATTCCTTAGTTTCCATGTAGCCCAAAGAACTTCAAAAGAAATAATATTAGTGACAGCATGACAAAGCATATATGTTTGTACTGTATTTTCTACTATTAACAAATCTGAACTTGACAAAGCAATTCCTTTTACACGTGATGACATAAAATAAAGTTCTGAGTAGATATTAGTTAGGGTGTATCACTGTTGACATCTTAAGGCTGTACAATAATGTCCCTCTCACATTTTTTTTCTCCAAAAATTGATCTGTTTGACATTAGTTAAAGTAATCAAGAGAAACATGAAAGATGACTGTGGTACTTGATTCAAATTATGTGTTTCTTAGAGTAAATGTGATCAGCCATGGCATGGGCAGCAAGCTGGCAATATACACAATATGCAGCAGACCAAAAAAAAAAGATCCAGAGAAGAGGACTGATATCTAAACATGTAAAGTATGTGAAGAGGTGATGGTGTTGGAAGATTACAAATAATGGTAATTTGTACATGCAGAAGGGATTATAGTTTCAGAAGATACTAATGTTGCCTAATAATCTAGTAGGAGAGGTCCTCGAGGGGGAGCTGGATGAGTTGCAGGGCTTTCCATTTCTGAATTAACATAATCAATAATAGATATGAAAATCATTAGCTTACACAGAGAGGGCTGAGTCTCAAAGTTAACGTGATTACATTTGTTGGATGGCATAAATATGTATTTCAGATGAGAGCAACAATAGTAATATGATGTTGTAGACTGAGAATGTTGTGCCTAAGTAAGAACATTTAATTTACCTCAAAAAAAAAGTAAGAACATTTAATTTAATGAACAAAGCTGCAACTGGCTTATGGGTGCCAGAGCTGATATTTTCAATAGGATGTAGGTCTTCCTCTTAAAACAAACAATGGTCCATGGGTAACAGGGCAGAGGTTTTATGCAGTAGAATCAAGAAATCCAGCTTAAACCTGCTCACTGTCTAAGGTGTACGAAGGAGACACTAATCCAAAGCGTTCACACAAAACAGTGATGGGCCAATACATTTTTGAGGAAGTAGGCTACAGAGGGAATTTTATGTGCCTATAACAATAATTGAATAAGAGAGATAGATATTAGTGAAAAAAAAAGAAAAATGTGCATGAA
>DXKC01027881.1:0-12791 GCA_031170775.1 Cymbopogon citratus
ATTTGCCGAGTGGCCAGCTTGGCGAATCGATAAACAATGGACCGCGATGCGTGTCGTCCCTCGGCCCCGTGCGCGCATGCCAGCGAGACAGAGGCCTGAAGCCTGATCGAGAGATGGGTTCCAGCAGAGCAGCAGCGATGGAGAGACCCGAGGGCAGCTGTGCGCCTGTGCCCGTTCCCCCACACCCATCTGGTTCGACGAGCCGCTGCCGCTTTGCCCACCGCGACACCATGGGCTGGCCAGCATGAGGCACAAGCACTGAAGCACAGCTCCGTCTTGCTGCCTGCCTGCCTTTCACCCGTACTATTTCTGTTGCTTGCCTGCCTCGTTGTATGTGTCGAGTGTCGTACGGGCTTCTTGCTTCTACACAACATTCATCAAGTTCTGCCACACACAAATGTTCATTAAATAAATCCTGCCAAGCTCACAGTCTTCAATGTTCATTAAATAAATAAAAAAACTGATGAATGCTCTCAGTCTTCAATGTTCATTAACGAGCTCACAGTCTTCAATTCTCTTACGCATGGTATATTGAAGCATTTGGAGTTCTTAACGATGTGTCGCTTTAATTTGGGGATATCTCCAGATATAGAAGATTAGCGCCGTACAATCCCAGCTTTTCTTATACTATTATGAGTAACGTCCTCCTATAGGCTTTATGGCTATATATAATTCGGCCACAAGGCTCAACAATATAGTAAATAATCAACCATTCCACTTTTTATGTTGCTTCTACACTTCTTTTCACCCGATATATACAAGAAGAATCCGACATTACAAATGTTGCTTTCTCATGTGTTACACAGCTGCAAAAATTATCCAAGCTTATTAATTTTGTATTTACAGGAACCAAACTTCTAGCGACCCTCCAACACTGTAACACTCATAGTATTTGCAGAATTAACAATAGCTTCTGCTGCTCCGTTAGTTCCATAATTCCTTCCTGCAAGATATGTCGGCAGTTTTGGAGTTGGAAGTGATGTATGTCCATTCTCCAGAATCGACACAATTGATGAAATGAGTGGCCGAGCATTTGGGCTGTCTTGAACACACAAGAGCCCAATATGGATGCATTGTGATGTCTCATTAAGTGAACAACTATCGACAATGGATGGGTCAACAAATTCTTTTGCGTTCCCATCCTTCCATAAGCTCCAAGCCTGCATTGAGCACATCCCATCCATCAAGATACAAATCTAAAATAAATTGCAGTTATTTGAGTATTTTGTAATACTTACACAGGCTATAAGGTTGGGGTAATCTTCTGTCATGTGCATAGAGCTGATCTTTGAGCCACTCACAATCTCTAGAACTAAAACCCCAAAGCTATACACATCAGACTTGACAGAAAACAAGCCTTCCAAAGCATATTCAGGCGACATGTAACCACTGTTTGAAATATTGCCCCATTATTAAAAACCAAACTTATTTTGGTTCATGCACAAGAACAATATTGTAAAGCTCATTGATGTAATATATATCACTCACTATGTGCCAACAACGCGGTTGGTGTTTCCTTGTTGCTGGTTGCAATAAAAAATTCTTGCCATACCAAAATCAGATATCTTGGGGCTCATTTCATCATCCAATAATATGTTGCTTGCTTTGAGATCCCTGTGGATTATCTTCAGCCTTGAATCTTGATGAAGATAAAGAAGCCCTCTAGCTATCCCTAGGATTATACTGAATCTTGTTGACCAATTAAGCGATGGTTTTTTTCTGGAATCTGCCAGCAGTAGCACAAATTGAGGGATAACATCAGTCATGCCTGTTGATTTAGTTGATAATAATTACTGAAAAGCAAGAAAAGTAGAACATACTGAAAAGAAAGGCATCCAAACTTTTGTTTGATAAGTATTCATATATCAATAGTTTCTCATCTCCATGAATGCAGAAACCAAGAAGTTTAACTAGGTTTCTGTGCTGCAACCTGGCAATGAGAATCACTTCATTTCTGAACTCCAATACCCCCTGGCCAGAACCCTTACTAAGCCTTTTCACAGCAATTGTTTTACCACATTCTAATGTTCCCTGCACAATCGCATATTTCTTAGACCAACCCAGATAGGAAATAAAGCAATTTCTTTACTATAAGAAAATTTTAATCATTACCTTATAAACATGTCCAAAACCTCCGTGTCCAAGCATGTTGGAGCTAGAAAAATTATTTGTTGCTAGCAAGATTTCTCGGAAGCTAATAGAGGGGAGCTTCTCATCCCCGAGTTCATCAGAAACGCTCAAAACTCCTGATATTATCTTCTTCCATGTTTTCTTATTTCTTTGTTTGACTGACAGGAAAAATGATACTATGTTAAAGCTAATAAAAGAAGACTGCTTATGAAATAGAGAACATATGGGAAAATACATATCGATGTAGGGAGCTTGTACCTCGGGAGTTACAGATCCAAACAAGCCACATGAATACGAGTATGAGCAAACTTGATACAACTGGCAGAGTAATTTTCAGGATATTGCTTCTCCTCTTTTTATCTGTCCAAAGTTTACATACAAAGGGGATAATAAACTGGGCTTAATTAGACAGCAAACCAAATATTTCTCACATGTATGAATGTACATGCAAAACCATATGAACAATGACATTACTTAGTCTGACATTATATTAGCATTGGGCAGGCAAGGAATTTTTTTGCTTGATGTTTAAAATACCTTAGATTTCTTTTGTCACAATTCATAAGTGTTGATTTTGTTATCATATAGTATGCTCATCATGATGTACAATATAAACAAAGGCGGAAATAACATAAGCCAACACATGCAGGTGCCCTTATAAGACTGTAATTTACTTCAACTTAAGCCAACCCCATGCAGCCTATTTAGGGGTGATGTGATTTCAATACCTGAGAACATGAAATTAATATAGGCACATGCAGAATTGCGGTGTTTTGTCAGAACTGGTCACCTTGATGATGGCAACCAGCAAACATAATTTTGACCAACCTTTTCTTAAACAAGCTACCTTGAGTATTATTTTATATTTTTTAAGCAGCAATATGGTTAAAATGAATGCACCTTTCTCTTTAAACTCATATATACCAGGTATTATCAAATCTTAGGTGAACTCTGTTTTCTTTTGCTGCCACTAATATTATTATTTAGGCTTATTCATGCTGGCAATGCTGTGTGAGCAGTACAAGCGTATGATTTGATTCTTTCTGGACCTGCAGAGAAAGAAAGAGAAGCAGGAGTTATACCACTTAATCTGTTTACTCGAATGTAAAGATTTTCTCCTTCTCCAACGCGCTTCTCTGTGTCAATCAAATCTCCCATCCATAATAGGCACCTTGTGTCATCCCCATTGATAGCCGTGGTGCTCATATTGGCATAAGCGTAGCCTGTGCAGGAGCAGTTGCTAGAGCATTCCGCTGTGCATTCGTCAAAGCTTCTATTCTTGACGTACATGAACTTGTCGGGAATCTTCATGGCCGTCAAAGTTAGGAAACTAGTATTTTCTTTACTACATCTTAGTGTCTCCTTGCGGCGGCATCCTTCTGGAAACTTTCCATTGCTCACGTCTTTGTTGCTTATTGGCTCAAAACTGTCGAGACACTTGCATGTCGCATTAAGCTCTGTGTTATCACAGTACCCAAACCGACCACAATATCCATATGTACTGCATTCGTGGCTAGGCTCTGCCTCCAGGACATCCCACTCCAAAATGTTGCTATTCCAGATTAGGATTTCTATCTTTCCTGAGTAGTCCATTTTGATCTTGATGACAGTTGACGATGAGGAGCCACCGGGTATGCCAAAAGACATATAGATCTCACCACCGTCATTGTTTATTGTGAAGTAGATGGTGGACTTGATACTTCCCATATATGGCCCAACTGCCAAGTAGTTATTCCACACTAGACTCCGCCGGTATGGTCTGGATCCATTCCAGACAAAGCGCTGCAGGAACTCATCAGGATCTGCGCCGTAGGAGAAGCTGCCCAGGGCTGGATCTTGGGAACCCTTCCAAGAAACCAGCCGTTGCAGTGTATGTTCACTGTGGGTGACTCTAAGTTTCATGCCAGGGAGAAGAGTGTCAGCCGGGTAATCGAAGCTTTGCCATAAGATGACACCCTCGGATGTTCGAAGGATGAAATTTCCAGTATTGTCAAGCCTGGCTTCTCCAGCGGTGGTCTCTGACACCGATGAAGAACTGATGTTTGTCATCCAAAGCATCTGGCCACTAGTACTGGACAGAACAAGATTGGATGTATTCGTCAGGGCAAGTGTTGCAGAGGAGGGGTCGGTGACTGGTGTTGCACGATTGGCAACCCACACGACGTTGTCTTTGGGAATGTTGTTGTACCATATACCAACATAGTAGTTGGGTTTTTGGGTTGAGTTGGACGGGGAGAAGAAACCCAGGGCAAAAGTGCCATCATCGGAGATGAGTGTGCTTCTAACAGTGAGCGGCTTGTTAGCAAGAAGGCGGCTTTCTGATGATACAGGACGAGGCAATAAGGTAGACAAACAGAAACACAGCAAAATGATTCTGTGGATTGGAAGGAAACCCATCGGTGTGGACATACTAGAGATTTGTTGTTGAGTGGGGAACCAGCAGATCATCACTCCTGAGCCCTCCTGCTTTCAAAATCAACTCATGAAACAAAGATCAAGGACGAAACGATGAATATGCTTGACTGGATCATACAAATGAGAAGAGATTAACAGGAGAGACTAACAAGCAGACCCCGAGCCCGATGGTGCTGAATTTCAGTAGCTCAGTACATCATCAGGGTGGCTGTGATTGCTGCAACGTTTGTATTCTCTTGATCTAAGCGCAACAGGGAAGCGATGATGAGATCGATATGAAAAATAAGGATGTGCTGCCGCCTGCCGCTGGTCAAGTTTCTCCAACGGTGGCACGTGTTTTTCCACCAGCCTAATGTAAAAAGAGGAGCTAAAGTCAGCATGGGAAGCTTCTCATGGAGAACTAAATGGCTTATATATTCAAACAACATGTCTATGAATTGCTCACCATAGGAAAAGTCGGGGATCCATGAGAATTTGAGTTTCCAGACTAGCCATGGCGCTGCCGCTGCTGATCCCATCCCATCTGCTTGCTTTCAGAGTTGCGTCAGCCATATATGACCTGTTTATAAACACTTATACCGTACAAACCGCAATTCTAATGATCAGGATTTTCTCATAAGTCGCGGTCAAAAAATCTAAGCATGGAGGCAATCCTGATATGATCAATTCTATGTGTAAAAAACTTGTATACCCTTCTTGTTCCTCGAAGTCGAATCACCTTCCGTTTCCTCCGGTGACCTCGGCCGCCTTTCTTCTGCGGCTTTCGCAACACCGACTCCTCTCCTCCTGCGATTCCCTCGCCGACCCCGCCTCCTGCGCCGGACCCGCCACCACGGCCGTCCCCCAGCGGACCCCTCGGGCCTCGGCCGCCCCTCCGAGGCTCCCTCGCGGAACAGCGTTTAGCGGAGAAAGGAGCGCGCTGGTGCGGGACCAGGGGAGCGCCATACTCCGACCGTGCGAAATGAGGGAGGCAGCGGGTGGAAATGGGGCCGCGGTGGAAATCAATCGCTGGGCGCTGGCTGCGAGATCCCCATACGCAAACGCTTCTCTCCTGTTCTTCCATGCCCGTGACTGTGAGTCGGCGAACATAAGGTGGACAAGAGACATTGGAGAAGCAACACGCCGGTGCCCAAGCCAGTCAGAGAATGAACACTTCTACAGCAGCAGAAACAATGTTGCATGCGCCAACTTTGGTACGGGGTACACAATGTTAAATCGAAAGAATCATGCACATTCCCGCCATCCAAGAACACATAGAAATCAAGTAATAATAATCCAATCAATATATATCAAACCAAACTACATACTTCATACAGTGCTCGGCTGACTCCACATTGTAACCGGATATGGATATGTATATATGGCATACACAAAAACTGCGACCACCCATAGATATGTCATCAAACAAAGATATTTCCACGAGGAGAGTAAGGCTAGGTGACGTCTAGAAGCACTTCCTGTGGACAATAGCTGGACCAGACTCCTCATACTCGGCCCTTGAGATCCACATCTGCACAGGGAAAAGAAGAACTTAGTGTCAGAGCTTCACAAATAATAAACTTAGATTGTGGATACAGATAACCGTTGGAAAACTTGGTGTTACCTGCTGGAATGTGCTCAGGGATGCAAGGATTGATCCTCCGATCCAGACACTGTACTTCCTTTCTGGTGGAGCAACGACCTTGATCTTCATGCTGCTTGGCGCGAGCGCAGTGATCTCCTTGCTCATGCGGTCGGCGATGCCAGGGAACATGGTGGAACCACCACTGAGGACAATGTTGCCATACAGGTCCTTTCTAATATCGACGTCGCACTTCATGATGGAGTTGTAGGTTGTCTCGTGGATTCCAGGAGCTTCCATACCGATGAAGGAAGGCTGGAAGAGCACCTCTGGGCATCTGAAGCGCTCTGCGCCTATGGTGATCACTTGCCCATCAGGCAGCTCATAGCTCTTCTCGACCGATGAGCTGCTCTTGGCAGTCTCGAGTTCTTGTTCATAGTCGAGCGCAACATATGCAAGCTTTTCCTTGATGTCACGGACAATTTCCCGCTCAGCAGTGGTTGTGAAAGAGTAACCCCTCTCGGTCAGGATCTTCATGAGGGAATCAGTGAGGTCCCTACCAGCTAGATCGAGACGAAGAATGGCATGTGGGAGGGCATAGCCTTCATAGATTGGGACAGTGTGACTGACGCCATCTCCAGAATCCAGGACGATACCTGTCAACCAAAACAAAATCACAATGTGCACTGAGCAACCAAAATGAAACAAAAAGAAAAATATCTGTATCCATCTGTATCCCCCATTTCATTTATGTAGCAATGATAAAAAAAATGGTTCAGGTGTTCTTTTGAAGAAGATTCTATTGAACCAGATTTAGTTTTAGCTATTTGTGGTCCGCAAATATCAAATTTCACCATTGGTCAATTTGTTCCCACAAGATTAAGATTCCAGAGCAGCAAAATTAATGCACACAATAAAATGCTGATTATTTGATCACTTACCAGTGGTACGGCCACTAGCATATAGGGAAAGGACAGCTTGAATGGCAACGTACATAGCAGGGACACTGAAGGTTTCAAACATGATTTGTGTCATCTTTTCCCTGTTAGCCTTAGGGTTAAGAGGAGCCTCTGTGAGAAGAACTGGATGCTCTTCTGGAGCTACACGAAGCTCATTATAGAAGGTGTGATGCCAGATCTTTTCCATATCATCCCAGTTGCTTACAATTCCATGCTCAATGGGGTATTTCAAAGTCAGGATACCCCTTTTGGATTGGGCCTCATCACCAACATAAGCATCCTTCTGTCCCATCCCAACCATGACACCAGTGTGGCGTGGACGACCAACTATACTTGGGAAAACAGCACGGGGAGCATCATCTCCAGCAAAGCCAGCCTATTAGAGATGGGGAAATTCTTAGCACTGACTGAAAATCAAATTATAAAAGCTGTCTTGGAAAAAAAAGGAATCAGTAGAGAATATGATGACAAGTGACCACAATTACCTTCACCATTCCGGTTCCATTGTCACAGACAAGGGGCTGAATGTCCTCTGAGTCAGCCATTTATGTTAAATGACCTGTAATCTGCATGAATGAAAACAATTTATCAGGAGAAGCATTTACCAAGACTGTAGACTAATATGCGCTAATCACTTCAGTTAGAGAGAAAATGCTAATGTGCCTACTCCCAACAGAAGACATGAGTCACATCTTAATAGGCTATTCTCTTCTTAATTTGAAAGCGGCGGCAGTCTTAACCGCCCTGGTCGAGTTTTTTGTTCTCTATTGACTCAGACTAATATATTCCCATTGAATACTAATAATTATCAAACACGAAATCGAAATACAAGCAATGGTAACTGTGAGAAATCAAGCAAAAACAAATGAAGTGTAATCAGAAAAAGCTAATCTTACAAGAAACCCTTTGTGCAACTCAATAAGTAATTTACATATTTCCAGCTATATATACTAAACAATTAGTTTTATATTAGTTGTAGTTATAAAAAAAATCAGGCTGGTCTGGAGTCTGGAGCATCTAAACTCCAACACATGCAAACGCTTTGTGCAATAGCACAAGGAACGACACCGGTTCCTGAAGATTTATACAAACACATGGTCAATTACTAAAAACAAAGTTGTGAACTCGCATCAGAAAACAAAGTTGCTCTGCTCGGCTGCACTTCTACCACAGCTATGGCGGCTGATGCTGCTTGATTTCTACAGGTTTACTGAGTAGTGCTGCTGCATGCTGCAGGCAGCAATTCCCATCGCAGCCAGTTATGATCCTTCACAACTGACGATCTGAAGAATTTAGCATTTTCTGATCAGAAGGCATTTGATGCACTCTACAGTAGACAGCTCAAGGAATCCAGACATGCACAGATGTCCAATACACAAACTACATGACCCTTCCCCCTTTTGGGAGAAAAGAATTCCATCTCCATGATTTGTAGACATGAGTCACATAACATTATCGAACATTTAAGAAATCTTGAAGCAAACATTTGGTTATAAGCCTAAACTGCTCGGCAAAAGCACAAAATTCGCCAAAATTTCTACAGCCAGATAATACTACAAAACCAATAAAAAGAAACAAGGTCATAGTTTCGGGAGTTTCAAATCAGGACCAATACATTTTCGTAGCAATTAAACGACTAGATCCCAAATTTCCTTTCTAAATTCTAACCACAAGGAGCCCTGCAGTGTTCAAGTGCACAGAAGAACTCTATATCCATTAACACGAGCTTATTAAGTTATTATACCGAAAATTTGAAAAGAGATCTAGTGTGATACTGCCACCTTGAAAATAAACACAGGATCAAAGCATCCACAAGTCACCAAGAAAGTCTCAGCAACTTCGGCGAACCTTACTCCTACTACTACGGATCCAGCACCTATACAACCAGAGAAACCCCACTGCAACCTATCACCCAGCCTCCAGTCCTCTAGACATCGGCAGCAACAAGAAACAGCAGCATTAAAGCAGTACGGCAAGGGGCCCTCGATTCGCTCACCTGGAACGGGGGGAGGGAGGAGGTTGCGGCGGCGGCACGAAGCGTAGCAGGGAGGCGAGCGCGAGCGGGCGGGTGGAGAAAGAGTGGGGAGGCGAGAGGCGACAGATATAGGGCGTGGCGACGGCGAGAGCGTGCTGGGGTGGCAACTGGCAACGGTGGAGTTGTAACTCCCTTTATTTATTTTTTATTTAAAAAGAAATTGAAGTGCTGTGGGGCTCTCCCCCACAGTTTTTTGCCTTCCAAAAAAAAAAAAACTGGCAACGGTGGAGGAGGTGGTGGTGGTGGCGGTGGCGGTGGCGGTGGCGGTGGGAATGAGGTGTAAAGGAGGCCGGTGCCGCACTGGAAAGTTGGGCGGAGGGCGGCCGTGCCAACGCGGAATAATTTGCCCACCTGGGCTGGGGCACACCATAGAGAATCACATTTCTTTTCTTTTCTCTTTCATATTCAGATTATCATTGATGCATCATGTTTGAGAACATATATGGTGTAAACCCATTATGTTTTCCTTTGTTTTGTTGAGATTACATTTTCCATGTATCCATCTGAGCGAACGCACAGAGCTGCAAGTTCGGATTTTTACCCGTCGTGGCAGCACAAATGTTTTCTTTGTACCCACATGTCATGAGTCAAAGTTGTCCACAAGATTCCATGAGATTAACCAAAGCAAAATTAATGTATATTAATTAATATTATCCAAGCACGTAGTAAGTGTGTTAATGTATGGAATGCATGAAACATTCAGGAACTGGGAGAGAGAGATCCTCTGTTTTTATGCATTCCATGACAGTTCTCGTTCTTTGTTCCAAAGCAGTCTAGAGAAGCCTTTAGTGCTGCATGCTTCTTATCCGTGTCTGTGGTGTGTAACAAAGCTTTGCTTACTTGGTTTGTCATTACGCGTATCATACTAAGGAAGTAAGGATACATATATCAAGACTAAAATACCATTTTTAAAAATAGAGGACAACAAAAGCTTGTATCAGTCATTACTCACTTCTTGCTTCTTATTATAGTCAAATAATTTCGAAGGAAAATGCTTCATACACAACTATTTGTACTGCTGAGTTCCAACCTGACAAGCCATTTGATGATTAACAACAAGTAAACTACTCCGTTCTTTATTAATTATTAAAAAGTTACAGTATTGAGCAATTTGCACCCTAAATCTTTCCTACAGCTGAGCGGTTCGTATGCTTAAAAAGAGCTAACTTTAGAGCCATATATAATCTCATAGTACGCCTCTACCAATTTTGCTTTGTTGGCAAAGCCCAAAGGCAGCTGCCGTTGTCAAGGAGTCCATGTCAGCACCCATCGCGTATATATATTGCTTTACCTTTTCCAATCATCCCAGCGCACCGTTTCTTTTCGTCCCACGCCTTGCGCTGTCAGTGCTTTGGTTGGTACTCCTTGACAGTAGGATTCGATGAGAAGAAAAAAATGAGCAAACGAGGGCCCGGCCAGCCGGCCAGGGGAGAGGAAGACGGTGCCGCGCCAGGGCCAGCCGAGCCACGGAACAGAACAGGCAAAAGACCGTGGGCGGCGGCCTTTTCCGGACCGCCTTTTTTTTGGCTTCGTTTTGGTAGCTTTACGGCAACGGCAACGCCTCCACCGTGCCAACATTTCTCGCCGTCCTTCTACGGCACCTGCTTGCTTCGCTCAGCTCCCTCGACCGACGCCTCGCCAGTCTACCTCCTGTCTGTGTGGAGAAGTCACCTTTTTCTTTTAGCAAGTAAATTCACCTGTTTTTCCAGAGCAAGGAAGGGGCAGAAGTGCCCACAAGCATAGTATGCAGAGGATCAGGCCGGGTGCGCGGCCCAGTTCTGCACAAGCTGGAATCCCACGGGCCACGGCTGCTTGCGAGTCCATTTCCGGGAGGATCTGGCTGGGTGACGGGTTCGGCCCCTTGGCCGCTTGGGTACCAGCCTGTCGGAGCAAGTTTAAAACGTTGGAAAACGAATCATTTGTGCCGAGAAAAAGGCAAAGATGACACCAGTGCTTGTATAGGGTTCAATGTCACGTTGGCCATCACCCGTAGAATCTACAAAGATCACGCGGATCGTAAACTCGTGTACATAACTACGTAAGGCTGTCTCCAACAATAAGAACCTAAATTGAACACCCATACCATTATTTCGGTCCTACACAGTAAATGGGCCAAAGACCCTAAACACAGCCTCTCCAACAGAGGCCCGATTTGCTAAAAAAGAAAAAGAAAAAGAAAAACAGAGCCCCAATCCCCCAAGTCTCCACGCACGCCCGCCTCCTGGCCGACACCGCTGCCCGCATCCGGGCTGTGCGCCGCCGCTCGCCTCCCTCCCTGCCTCGTCCGAGCAGATCTTGAAGCGTCGCCAGCCTCGTCGAGCTCCTCGCCTACGCCTCCAGGCGCCTACATAGCTCGGCGAGCTCCCCCGTCTCGTCCGTGGTGGCGCCGCCACCTGAGACGAGCGCTGCCATGCAGAAGCAGGCTGCGGCGGCGTACGGGCCGAGAAGGAGTGCGCCCCGGGGTAGGCAAGCGGGGCTACGCGTAGGCATTGGGGCGGTGCAGTGAGCGTGGCAGAGCACGCGGCTTTCGTCGCCGGAGGCGGCGTCGATGATGTGGGAGCAGACGGTGTCGACGAAATATGCGAGACAGTCTACCACGGGGCTACCCACGGTAGTTATTTAGGTGAGAGGCTACCTAGCACTAGCGATCAAGCGTGACGCAGAACGGGACAAACCGATTTATCCAGGTTCGGGCCGCGTGATGCGTAATACCCTACATCCTGCGTCTTTGTAGATTGTATTACCTTAAGAGTACAAGATGTCAAGATCTGTCCTATGGGGTGGATCCTGCCCGCCTTATATAGTCCGGGGGACATGATTACAGCTTATAGGTTTTTGGTACGGGATAATTACAAACACACATATCTAGGAAAGAAACGGGTTTTCTACTATCTAGGCTGCCTTGCGCGGCAAGGTGCCTCCTTGGGCCCGAGTAGGTCCGCCGACCACGTTGTTGGCGTCCTTCGGGCTTCGAGCTTGTCATCATGGGCCTCTAGAAACGTGACCCAAAGATAACCGTGAGGGTATAGGGGTTAATACACCCACAGCTAGTCTCCGAGCATTATGAATCTTGAGGAGCACGCCGTCGTGACCTTGTCTGAATAGTGAAGCTTGTCGTCGAGAAGTTGATCATAGACTGCGTCTTGACGGTGCACATCCGAAAGGTTGCATGATGGTCTTGAAGAAAAAGAAAAATGATTCTGGCATCATACTGACGTGGTCCCATGTTAACACGTAGTGTTAACACGGGCAATATGCTCGGAGAAGATCAAAGGAAGAGGACCAAAGTCACCGCGAGGTGACGTGGTCCCACGTAGTCCCCAAGGTTGATAGAAGATGAGTATGTTGTGTCAAGCTTTAAGAAAAAAATTTTGATTAACCAACTGCCAAGGTCAAAAACTGACACAGACACTCGGACGGATAAACCCGTGGCTCCAATAAACCTGAACTGTCAACCGGTGGAATGATCAGGCTGAACTGTCTGGTCGAGTCTTTAACTCATAGCATGAAAAGAAACGTGGCAACAGGAGGCCTGAGCCATCGACTGGTCTGCCGTTGGAAAGATGCGTGTGATTTGGACGAGTGGTTGGGTCAAGTCCCCAGCTCTGAAGCTTGGAGGGACGAGTGGTTGGGTCGAGTCCCCAGCTCTGAAGCGTGGAGGGATGAGTGGTCGGACCAAGTCCCCAGCTCT
>DXKC01027913.1:0-10647 GCA_031170775.1 Cymbopogon citratus
CATCACAAGTGTATAGATCATGTGCCAAATAGCCGAATCAGATCAATCTAGGTTGTCACGTGTTGTGGGTTCAAGCATGTTAGAGCGTTAGATCTTAATAGGGCTGGGTATCATGTGGCAGATGCAGGTTTCTGTTGGGTTTAGTCGTGAGATATGTGTAGTTTGTGATAAGGATTGGGTATCATGCGGCAGGCGCAGATTTTTTTCATAAGTTATCCATGTTTACTTGTTTGTTCCTTCTTTATGGACCCCAATTCGGCAACCTTGCCGAATATGGTTATGCTTACATGAATAATGAGTATTTAATATTTATAGATCTGTTTGGATATATGCATGCTTTTAGCTTCTTATTATTAGATTGTATCATGCGGTGGATTGATCTGATCATGAGGAGTGGCATAGATCTCTAGCGAGTGGTATCATGTGGTGGATTAACTTTGCTTGGGTTTATGCTTGACGGGTTTATGAAGGCTAGACGTGTGGCAGACTAGTTAGATTAGCCTATGCATGTGTTGTTTAAATAGATTTATATTCACAAGTTACAAGTTTATTACTTATCATGTCTTGATGGTGTCATTGGTCCAAGAATTTACGCTTTATCTGATATACAATACTTATGATCAATTTTCACTTGTTCAAACATGTCTCTTTACGCTCATTCGGCAATTGCATCGTTACATGCTCTTATTTAATGATAGCCGAATGATATACAAACATATTGGCAGACAGCTTCTATAGCTGTATGTCGTCGTAAGTGGCTTCAGGGCAGTACATATGGAACTGTCTGGTCTCAACCGGCACGTTCCAGGTTTCATTTTAATAGTTTCCATCCCTTGTTAGTTTTTAGGTCAAACTGACTGGCACGCTTCGGGGTTCTTAAACCGCCCGGGCACCGATTGAAGCTAGCTTTCCGGCTTGCTGTGTGATTGGCACAGTGCGCCACATTTTGTGTCAACACACTTTTTGGCATGCCTGGTGGGACACGTTAACAATTTTCTCAAGATGACCTCTGAAATCAGCGACCATCATGTTTTGAACGTCACTGTGGAAGAACTTCCAGATGAGTGGAGACAGACTGTGGAGGAGGCTTGCGTTCAATTCCATCAGAAGTGCTTGATGTCCTACTCCAAAAATAAGGGCGGCAAGGTGGTCTAGAAGTCATCTCTGCCAAGGGTTCTTCTTGCACACAGACCAAAAGCACTGATCGTGAAGAGTATGAGAAGATGTCAGGGTTGATCCACAAAGCTGTTGGAGAAAGTCTGATAAATCATCAGTCAGGCTTTCTCAATACCTTTCACAAGATCATGATCAGTATGTTTGGTCCAGAGGCTGATAAATATTGTAAAGAGACATTCGGCCCACTTGAGGGACCAGTATTTTTCAATGTACCAAATCCTAAGGCTCAAGATATAATCGGGTGTAGCAAGACAGGAGAAGAAAGCAAAGAAGAATCAGCTCCTACCGATAAGCAAGTGAAGACCTATGGTACAATGACGTTCGGGACACAAGGAAAAATACCTGCTTCAGCTACAAAGATTTCTCTAGCAAAGAACTTGATACAAAAGAGTGCATTTGGAGATGGATATAATGAGTGTTCTGATTATGAAACACTTAATGCTGTGGCAAATCCAGGATATAAAAGTGCTTTGGGGTTACGTTCTGGAGAGAAAACTCAAGGAGTTCCAAACTCAGACATGGATTTGTTCATGTACAGGATGGCTGATATGATGCAGAATCAATTCGGCCTAAAACCTAAAAATCAAGGATATTCATATAGATCTCCTTACCCAGAGTGGTATGACAGGGTTGCGCTTCCTCAAAAGGTGAAAGCTTCGAAAGATCTGACCAAATTCTTAGGTCAAGATGATACTAGCACCAGGGAGCACATCAGCAGATATCTTATGCAGCTTGGAGAGGCTGGTACTGATGAGGCTTGGAGGATTCGGTACTTCCCATTATCTCTCATAGGTCCAGCATTTACATGGTTCACATCTCTGCCTCCTGGCTCAATCGGTACATGGGCAGACCTTGAACGAAAGTTTCACTTTTACTTTTCCACCAGCACAAGAAACTGGTTGACTTGGCAAGTTTAAGGATGAGAACCAGTGAGTCTCCACAAGAGTTTCTTCATAGGTTCAGGGAGACCAAAAACCTTTGTTATTCACTGAACATACTAGATGATCAGCTACCTGGCATGGCAATAGCAGGCATGTTGTCGAATATCAAAGAAAAGATATTCGGCATAGAGTTTGAAGACCTTGGCCAACTTTCATAGAGATTGGCGACCATGAGCAATCAAGCTCAGGGGTTTAAGAGGGATGCTTGCTTCCAGAAGGGTGGTATTGCTAAAGTATACCAGAGTTTCCTTGAAGAAGCCTCTGAATATGAAGATGAAGATGCGGTAGCTGCAGCTAAGTTGGCATGGGGTAAAGAGCCAACAGTGATCAATTCACACTGGTTCAGGCAGCAGAAAGGGACTTATGACTTTGATGTTACTAAGTCGGACCAACTCTTTACTCTGTTGGTGAAGGAGTGATGTGTTAAGTTACCAGAAGATCATCCGATGCTACGTCCCGAGGGAGTGAAAGAAAAGAAGTACTGTGGATTCCACAACACCAATACTCACTCCATCAATGATTGCCGAGTGTTTAGGGTGCGTATCCAGAGAGCTATTCAAGAAGGACACCTGAAATTTAATGGCAAGATGAAGGTTGATCAGACTCCTTTCCCTACAAATATGGTATCTTTCTCTATGAACATGGTGTCTGCAAACGATCCCAAAGGAAAGGGTAAGATGAAGGTGCTTACCTCTGAGAGAGCTCAAAAGAATGGTGCTGTTGATCCTGATCGGCAAGTCACTAAGGAAGAGATGCAGAAGAGAGTTCGGTTTCAAAATAGCTGAACAGAAAGAGGTGAAGCATCCAAACCTCGAGTTACCTCTCGTATCTTGCTCAACAAATGGGAGAGACAGCAGGAGAAAGACTATTATGAGGAGCAAAGGTTCATTGAAGAACGTAGAAGATATGAAGAGAGTGTACACCGAAGGGAATATGAGCACTATATGAGAGATCAAGAAAAGTCTTATTGGGATTGTTCTTTCTTTAGACATTGCTGGAATGAAGGCCTGAGATTGCCTGCCAAGAATAATTGCCCTGAATGCAGCGATCAATACTCAAAATATAGGCAATCTCGAGTCAACCACCGTCCTGTCCACGAGAGACTTGGAATACAACTTCCAGAGGACGATCGGTGCATAAAAATAAATGACTTTGAAAATCGACAGAGAAAGAGAGTTGCCGATCAAGGCTGGGCTCACAGCAAAGACTATGATGATGAGGAAGGGTACTACGAGTATGTTTGGCAAAAAGGACAATGGTGCCCTCTAGGTTTGAGGAAGAGTCAAAAGAGGAGAGTCCAACGCCTACGAAACCGAGAGTTGAAACAGGCTACTGCCGATAAGAAGCAGAAGTCGGTTCTAAAGAAACCTAATCGGCAAAGTCCTTCGGCTAATATTGGTATGACTTATTTCCTTCCATCAGAGTTCATGGCTCCTGATGATCAAGACGTAGAAGATGAGGTGTACTCAGACTTCGATGAAACTGAGTATTCAGATCTGATGTCCCAGCTTGTGTTGACTCAACAAGCGGTTTTGATAAACCGGCCAGATTTCGACACTTGAAGCCTCTATACTTGAAGGGATATGTCAATGGCAAGCCTCTAACCAAGATGTTTGTTGATGGAGGAGCTGCCATCAATGTTATGCCTTATGCTACCTCCAAGAAGCTCGGGATGACCAATGAAGATCTGTTGCAGACTGATATGATTCTCCGAGACTTTGCTGGCAATCCTTCAGACACTCGGGGAGCTGTGCATGTTGAACTGATGATTGGATCCAAAACCTTGATCACCACCTTCTTTGTCGTTGACAGTAAGGGGCATACAGCTTACTTCTTGGAAGGGATTGGATTCATGCTAACTGTTGCATCCCATCAACTATGCATCAAGTGCTTATCCAGTGGATTGGAGACAACGTTGAGATAGTCCATGCCGATAATTCTGTGAGTGTTGCAGCTGCAGAACCTGCTTATTGGGAGTATAATGGTTATGATTGTTTCTCTGGAAGAGCATGGGAAGAAGGTCCTGTGAATGTGTTCAGCAGATATCAACAGCCGATCCAAGCGGTCGGCTCTCATAGCAATTTTTAATGGACAATCTGATCGACGGTAGCAAAGGGAAGCTGGGTCGTGGTTTTGCATCGGCTGATAAATTAGAAGAAATAAATATTGGTGATGATTCTAAGCCAAGGCCGATGTATATTATTGCAAATTTAGACCCAGAGTATAGAGCTAAGTTGGTGGAATTATTAAAAGAATTCAAGGATTGTCTTGCTTGGGATTACACAGAGATGCCAAGAACTTGATCATTCTGTTATGGAGCATTCGGCAAGTGGTCTCTAGATTTGGAAGGACCTTTTCGGGTTCCTGGCAATGCGTATATATTAAAGACTCTGTTTAGAGAGGAGTATTCTAGAGTCATCAGTGAGAAATTTCCAGCGTTGAAGTTGGTTCATGAAACAGCCGAAGCAGTTAAGCATCGCCTTTAGCACAAAAATAGACGATACAGATTGTATCGCCTTTAGTGCAGAAAATAAACTGTGTGTAACCGAGGGTGTTTTCAGCATTTCTGATTGGTAGGTTTATCGGGGGAAGAGAAAGGTGATATGCAGTAAATAAAACACTGGATGGTGTGTAAAGACGGTTATGACGCAAGATTGAGATCTAAGCTGTTAAGATGACGTCACGCATTCAGGAAGTTATCCTTTGAAGAACTACCACAATCAAAAAACGGATTGAGACAAACAGGGAAAAACATGAACAAGCATCCTTTCAGGCAACAGTTTATTTATAAATCTGTTCTAATGCAAACTACTCTTCGAATAGCTTGTTGAGAACGGATTGAGGATTGGTAGACTCGGCAAAAGCGGTGGCGTGATCATCGTAGGCCTCCAGACGCTCGTCAATGTCGTCAACCTCGTTGGGGCAACCGCCAGAGAAGCCGACGGGGTAGAAGGAGTAATCTTCGTTGGTCCTGGATGTCATCGCCGCCAGCCTAAGAGAGATGCCGAGGTGCACACCTTGGATGACGGCCTGATCAATGCAGTCGTCTACGGCGTCGAAGCATGCTTCAGCTGTCCTTCCCAGGGCATTCACCTTGTCGGCAACCCTGTTAGCCGCCGTCTTCAGGCGATCGTTCTCTGCAGAAAGGGCTGAATGGAGAGGAGATGAGCCGACAAAGAAGAGAAGTCTAAGAAGAAACATCAGACCGGTGATGGCGTTGCAGAGTTGTTTCCGCTGATCCTCCCATTCGGCTCTCGATGCCGAACCTCTTGGATATTTTGCCCAGTTCCTCCCAGGCTTCATCCCTCTCTTGACGGAACTTAACCACCTCGGCATGGATGTACAGAGGGTTTGCTTCTGCTGGCTCTGCCAGGCCCCAAGGATTAGGGTTGTATGAGTCATCGGACTCAGAAGAGCTCGATGAACCAGAGACAGGAACGGGCTGTTCGGAGGTGCCTGGCTGGGTCACCGTCATCAGAGGGAGGAGTTGGTAATGATTGGTGATGGCCCTCACTTCGCTGAGAAGATAAAAGAAAGAATCAGGATCAGAGAAGATGAACAGGAAGGATAACCGCAAGGGGGTAAGAAATCGGTTCTCACCCGTAGCGTCGGTGGTTCCGTGCCTGGCTTCCCTCAGCCTCATCTCTAGCAGGCGCTTGCCATGATCTCTGTTATCCGCCATTAGTGCTTTGAAATAGGCTGGGTTTGCTTCCTGATTTGAGTTGGGCGAGGAGATGAGGAGACGGCAATGGAGATTGTTCGATTAGAAGTAACGATGGGAGCCGAAGAGAGGTGTATTATGCTAGAGAGCTGTGACGTGTATCTCAGAAAAGCCAAGCGACGGGGCATTTCTATCTGGGCCGTTAATGGGCCAGGTCAGATTCGACTAGATTGAGAATCATTGTTTGGGAAATCAATGGCATTCGGCTAAATTGAGACCCAGAGATAAAGAGATAAAGCTTTATGAAAAATAGAAAGAATGTAGTCATTCAAAAGTACAAGTTATTCAGGGGAGCAGAACTATGTCCAATTACAAGCCTGTGATTCATTCATTCAGGAAGGAGCTAATTACATCCATGGCATTGTTCTTGATTCGGCTAACTTCCTCTAGCACTTTTTGGTCATCTTTAGCCGACCCTTGGATGCTGGACAATCTTGTTTTGATGAGTTGCTTCTCCTTGATAACGGTGGTCATTTTGGACTTTGCTGTTGCTATAGAAGCTGGCAAGTTGGCTATCTGATCTTTATGAGATGTGATCTGGGTATTCACCTGAATCAATTGAGCCTCCAGATCAGCCTTCTTGATTTCCAAGGCCTTCAGTTCGGGCTCTAAGGTTGCCAAAGATTGTTTAGCTGATTGAATTTGAGAATGAAGCTCTTTTGCTTGCTGTTTCCTTAGCAAATCTTCATGGCCCAAAGTAGATCCAAGTGTGATATTCCTACTGGCTCCTTTGACTGCTACAAGATACTCATCAAGGTTAGTTGCAGATTCCAGGGTAGTCCTAAGAGCAGAAGGAATTTCTTGATCAATAAGGGCCACAAGATCTTTGATTTGATCTACATCATGAATCAAAACAGCTGTGTCCTTGTTGAGCAGGGCTGATATTTGTCTCAACAGATCTTGATTCTTTGCTGACAGTCGTTGTTGAGATGAAGCTTCTTCACCATGAATGTACTCTCCAATAGAGAAAGAGAAGCTAGTATTCGGCTGTGGGGTATTTTCCTAAAAAGAGTAAAAGAATTTAGCCGAATGAGTTTCGATCTGTCAGAAAGTAATAAGAGGTGAAAACATTACCTATCTCAGAGGACTTTCATCTAGTTGTACTGTGTCTTGACCTGGTTGAGAGCCCTATTGAGCAGCCAGTAGGGGAGAACTTGGAGCTTGATGAGGAGGTGTATTTTCCAAAGGTTCCTCTAGTTCTTGGTCTAAAGCTAGTGACATGGAAAGTGCAGTAAGAAGCTAGAACCAAATGAGAAAAGAAATAAATCATTGGATCTAGAGAGGTATTATCAGGATGGCCAGTAGCTATGGACTTTTCTATATTGCTAGTAGAGACCTTAGGAGATTCTACCACATTGATTGAAGTGGTGTCTAGCTTTTGAGGACTGGCCTGAGGCTATAACCCAAAACAATTAGTCATAAGGAAAAAGAGAAGGGTCACTTTTGAAATAAAAAGTCATACCTTGTGGGATGATTTGGTTTTCTTAGATCTCAGCTTCTTGGGGATGTTGGTGTCCTTGCTCAAACCAGCAGAAGCTTTTCTTTTGTATTCTTTCAGAAGGGTTGAACCCAATATAGCCGGGACTTTCATGAAAGCAGTCAGGGATGGAGCATTGAAACCCAGTGTAGGGATAGGACCAGCTCGATAGTATTGAATTTCTCTTGAAAGAGGAGGAGGTTCCACATCCTACAAGAAAAGGCAGTTGAAGCCTAGAAGTGATACACTAAAAAGGTCAAAAGTTATGGTTATGATCAATTACCTCACTGTTAGAAGAGAATCCAGGGTGAAGACTCTTGCACAGAGGATGCACTGGGAGATTAAATATGTGAGCATGCTATTCTTGCCACCATATGTTGAAGAAAGGATGAGCCACGTCTATCAGGCCAAAAGGAGTGGGGGCATAAGATGGAAGTTCCCAACCAATCTCAAAGATTTTCTTGGCTATGGTGCTTTCTAGTATTTGTTCTCTAGGCCTGATAACAGAGGAGGAGAAGAGCCTTGGGGGCAATTGACCACATCCCAACTGTCTGGCTGCTATGTTTGGATTATAAAATTCATAAGTAGAGATTACCATTCTCCCATGATAGAATTCTGCTGGCAAGGTACAGGGCTTGATAAAAGAATTAAAGATTGCTGTAGAGTCCTCATCAGAGCAGCCTGACGCATAGCTGAATTTGCAAGGCAGAGTGAGGATTTTGTTGTGGCTGCTTCACGTTCAGCATAGTTAACAGAGGGAAAGGCCAAATCATGAAGATCTACTTGAACTATTTGGTGCATGTAGAGTTGCAGCCACATCTAAACTAACCACCAGGGGCCATTCACACAGTGTATATCTCCTAGGTTGCGCATCTGAACTGAAATCTGGTACATTATGTGGTAAACAGCACCCAAGAGATACTTTCCCAGAGGGATCAGGGCACCTGTAGCTAACCCTTCAGCCATTACCATGGGATTTAGGGTTGGTTCATTGGACTTTCCATAGAAGATAAATCTGCATAACCACATGTTTAGGAAAGCCCTATATTCCTTATCAGAGACAGAACCAGAGGTGACCATGTAATTCCTGATATACTTGGTCCATCCACTTCCTATTTTCACTGCTTTTTGGTTGCTGCCACATTTATACTTGAAAGGATATACTGGTTCGGTCACATTCAAGCCGGTCATCATGAATACATCGGCTAAGGTGATGGTCATTAAGCCATGACCAAAAGTGAAGGCATTGATGGCGTCAGACCAGAAATGGGAAGCTGCTATAGAAAGGGAATCGTTCCTAGGCATCTCAGATAAAGACAATTCCAAGTAGTGATGAATATCTTGAGCTTCCCAGTGGCTACTATTCTTGGATTGAATCCTACAGAACCAATCTCTCCATCTAGCAATTGGGGGAGATGGCCAATTTTTGAAAGTGCTTGACCATCGGTTGGGTAAGACGATTCCAGATTTGAAGGGAATTCTTAGGGTTTCTTTCTCAATAAACTCAAAAGGGTCAGGATTCCCTATAGGGCCAAGAAAATAAGAATCGGGATTGGCGGCGCAAGGAATCAGAATTTCGTCCTTGTATTCCTTCAAGGGAAGGAACCGAATCAGAGGAAGAATGAAGAATCGAGTACTGAAATGTGTGGATTCGGCTAGAAGATTACCTCTGGGATCTCGTCGTAGGTCGCCATTGAAGGAATCAAGATGAAAGTTAGCCGAATTGTGGATTTTTGATGGCAACTTTGGTTTCAAACAGTGTTGACCTAGAATAGACTGATAGTCAATTCTGGAATAAAATCACTTTTATTCCAAAATTGAGGGGGCATGTGTTAACACTGGATTTTGGTAAAGACCGAGAATGACAGGTGGACCAGTGTGCGATAGGCTAAGGCAATCGACAAACAACGATGCGGTAGGCAAGGTCTCTGGATTCGGCAGATAGCCGTTCGGTTGGCTAATCTTTAAGTGATTCGGCAAGGCTCATGCGAATGGTTCCTTGAAGAAGAAGGCAAGCTTATTCGGAAAAGAGGCAAGCAGGAACCGATTAGGATAGGAAGAGCCATAATTGGAAGACTCCGAGAAGAATTATAGATAGGAGTCGGTACTTTCAAGATTTCCATAGTATTTTGTAACGTAGTCCGTTAGAACTCATGTCTTGTCCAGGGTATAAATATCGACCCTCAACCATTGTAAAAATTCATTCAATCATGAATCAATCAACCGGCCCCGTGCCACCTATTCGAGTCCTTTAGTCATGTCGTCGAGTTCTTCGAGAGGAATCATCGATCCGTCACCTCTGTAAGTATCCGACAACCTTGTATCATGTCTAGTATCATCCGGTGGATTTAGATTATGATGCAAGTAGTCTTGATCGTCGCGACTGGGTGGCCGTGCGGCAGGCGCCTGCTTAACGTCAAGAAGGCTTCGTTTATGCTTTTGTTCATCTCGACTGATGGCCGTGCGGCAGGCGTTGCTTGATGGCTCTAGTGTGGTAAGGCAGCCTTTGTTTATGCTATGATTGTCTCGACTGATGGCCGTGCAGCAGGCGTTGCTTGATAAGCTTAGTGTAGCAAAGGAGTCTTCATTTATGTTATGTCTATCTCGACCGATGGCCGTGCGGCAGGCGTTGCTTGGTAGCTTAGCGTAGGCAAGACAAGTTATCGGCTCTATTAGATTTGGCAAGATCTAGTAGATTTATTAAATTATCACGTGTTGCATGTCATTAATGATTTTATTTATATTTGTAACACTCTTTTTGCCCAATCTAGATTGATACGCTTTGGCTCTTTTAAGATCTATTTACTCTTTGTTATTGCTTTATTCTTACATATCGTCACAAGTGTATAGATCATGTGCCAAATAGCCAAATCAGATCAATCTAGGTTGTCACGTGTTGTGGGTTCAAGCATGTTAGAGCGTTAGATCTTTACAGGGCTAGGTATCATGCGGCAGATGTAGGTTTCTGTTGGGTTTAGTCGTGAGATATGTGTAGTTTGTGATAAGGATTGGGTGTCGTGCGGCAGGCGCAGATTCTTTTTATAAGTTATCCATGTTTACTTGTTTGTTCCTTCTTCATGGACCCCAATTTGGCAACCTTACCGAATATGGTTATGCTTACACGAGTAATGAGTATTTATAGATCTATTTGGATATATGCATGCTTTTAGCTTCTTATTATTAGATTGTATCATGCGGTGGATTGATCTGATCGTGAGGAGTGGCATAGATCTCTAGCGAGTGGTATCATGCGGTGGATTAGCTTTGCTTGGATTTATGCTTGACGGGTTTATGAAGGCTAGACGTGCGGCAGACTAGTTGGATTAGCCTAT
>DXKC01027987.1:0-12170 GCA_031170775.1 Cymbopogon citratus
AGAAAACGTCGATGGGCAATGTCTGTCTGTGAGGGTCGCCTCTTTTCTCGTGCGGTGACGGGGAGGGGATTTCTTTGGGGCCGCCTGTGCGTCGCACTTGATTAGTTTTGAGTGCATGCCATCTAGAATCCCTAGGTCAAAACATTGTATACCAGCAAGATTCTTACCATAACACTCGTTAACTCACTACCAACTCACACCACTATGGCTTAGCTGTCAACATTACCCCACCTTGACCGGGTATCATTTGCTCTGTTGCCAAACGTGTAATGATACTCTTGATCCTTCTTGTCATTTCCTTCATGGCATTGACATTGTCCCTCACTCAAAAAGCTGGTTGTCCCCAAGGAACAATGCATAGAATCGCCTATGAAGATCATGAACTTCCTCCCACAGCGTCAAGGTTAGTGAGTGATCATCAAACCACTACACCTAAATTTGTGATGGTAAAAAAGCTCTTTCTATACCATAAATGAAACTAGAAAATGGATCAATGGGCTAGACAACCATTGAAGAATCATGTGGAATCGAAGTGGTATCATTATCTTAAATTCTAGCAACAAAACACGTAAGAAAATCATATAGTTCAATGTATCTGGGATGCTTTGAGTTCGGTGTTGGAGGTGCATTATATGTTAGGGACCATCCTAGTGTTTCTAGGGCCCAGTTACATAGCGTTGTGAGATAATGATTCCCCTCAATATTTTTTTTAAAATATAAGTCCCATTAGGGGAAATAATGAAAATTTCCCCTCATACCGTTCCTATAAAAAGGAAAGTAGAGGAGATAGAGAAGGATAGTCATTGATTCATTTCCTAATGTCTGTATATGGGGTAATGAGTTGGTATCATTATTTTGAGAAGGGAGTGAAACTAGAGTATATTGTTATAATTTTGGTCTTAAACTAAACAAATAGAGAAGGAAGTGAAGACTAAAATTTTAAATGTCTACTGCATCACAAAACTCTTAAGGGATTAGAAATGCTTAAGTACACTTAAAGACAGTGAATCACTGCTCGCTAAACACTTAACGGTTTTTATAACCTTGTGTTATATTTATCTTGTTAATATTAGTATGACTTTTCGTTTAGGCTCTAGAAAACTTCTGCCTCCGCCGCTGCTCTACCGTGCCATCTCAGATTACTTCGTCTACCGCCTTCACTCCGACATCGGCTACGTCAACGACGGCAACACGTCCAAGATCAGTCTTGTTGCCCATTGGTGCTCCAGTATGAGCTCGCTGTTCGAGCAAACGATGTTGCTGCGCATGGATATCACTCGCCACGCCGTCTCTTCCCTAACCCCAACCATGACCCCAAGTACATGCTTCTCGATCTCCATCACATCATGCTCGACCCGCTGGTCTCGGCGCCGAAGTAGCAATGCGAGTGCCCACAAATCATACTTCCACATTTGATAGCTAAGGGATTTGATAAAGAAGCTTGGAATGCAATATCAGCTATGAAGAAGGACAAGATCACAAAGGCTGTGGCGCACCATGGTTGATAACCTCCGTATCAAGGGATCTCTGAGAAACTTTATCGATGTCTGTGACGTGTCCCTGGTTGGCCATAGCAGCATGAACCTGAAAAAGGTGTGCGTTGCATTAGGATTACTAATCATGGAGAGCTTAGCGAGGAGTCCTGGAAGAATTGGGTGCACGTATTCAACCAAGGTGACAACACATAATCCCTCGAAGAAGAAACCAATTACCATGACAAGGTGGAAGCCATTCGGAAACTGAAATGCGATGACAGATTCAACCTAAAGAGGGTGTTTGAATGGATACTCCTCCAGGCATCAACCAACGATGTCGAGCCAAGGGACATCGTGAAGACGATCTTTGTGATCACGGGTAAGGATTTTAAGCAAGCCATAGTGCCCTCGGTCTACATCTGGCGGGCTGAGGACATGGGGCCTGAGAATTTCAACCCGAAGGATGTGCGCCGGTGGAATGACAATTACCGTATCGTCTGCGAGATGTTAAGGAGGAGGGCTATGGCGACCGTGTGCCTAGGGTCGTCTTCTGGAACCTGAGAGGGGAACGCTTCGTAGCCTTAACAGCATCGACAGACGAACATGATGGTGTCTTGAGTTTAAGTGGCTACTCGGATGACCTGCTGAGATTGTTTTTGGAGAATGACAGCGTGGTGCACCCTGATGATGAAATGAATGATGCCATCGCCGGAGAGGAGTATAAGAAGCTCGAGGTTAAAGAATACTAGCTGGCTTGCTTAGGGATGGACGGATCGAATAACACAATTGACCGGGATGCTATGCTATCTTTAGAGCAGGTCGGGGATTTAGTTGATGAGATGCGGACGGATGGGTGGACAGTGCAATCTTATTTTTCGTATCATTTTAATTTGTTCGCATCGCACACTTTTTGTTCCAGCGACTTAATGTTCCTTTTTTTTTATGATCAGCAACTCAACTATCGCTTTGCTGTTTACCAAGGTTTCACCTTGAGAAACGTTTTGTTTTTGTTTAACTGCATGTACGTATTTCGATCGATGATGCGAAACTGCTTTTCAATGCCTTGAGAAAACATTTCATGCTACACTGTGCACTGCAAAGATGCTTCTTCTTACCGATTGTCCATTTTTATCATTCCGGACTCTAGTTAATGATATTGTTTGTCTTGCCACACTCTGCCTGCCTTATCGCGCACGCCGTCGGACCGGACGTGACCGCAACTTGGCACTGCCTGTCTCAACTTCGCGTCCATGAAGCCGAGCCTTCCTCGATCGTACGTGCCTTCCTTCCTGATGATGCCTGCCCGACGCGGCTCGTGCCTTCCTTCCTGATGATGCCTGCCCGACGCGGCTCGAGACCATCAATCCAGCCGGTGCAAACCTCTGTGACTCCTTGGAAGTTGGCACCGTTATACTTGCCAAGCAAACGTAACGTCGATGGAGTGCTACTCCGTGCCATAGGCGATAATCCTTGGAAATTGGCACCGTTATACTTAAAACATATCAATGTGAATGTGCATCATTATTTTCTACAAACTTGTAGAGTTTGCAAGGAGAAAATATCATTGGACAACTCAATAAGAGGGAGAAAAATAGTTCCATGCTCACCCTTTCATAAGAAAATGTGCCCACTATCAAATAACATTTACAACACTACACGGATATATACACTGCAAAAATGTTTCATCAGGGGTGCTACTTCGGTTTCTTGTAAGTAGTTACAAGTGTGAGCTAACATCTCTCAAAAATCTTGTAAAGTTTCTCCAGAGAAGCAATCTGCACACACAGTTTAGAAAAATAAATGGAAAGATGTTAGCGAACATTGTTATTACAATCGACAGAGTTGAGTCATACAAGTAACACTATTTCAAAGCTTAGCTACATGTTGACTAAGGACAAGACAATCTACTCAAAACAATGCCACAGGTGGCCTGGTGATGATAACAAGATAATTTACAGCTTTTTTACTGGCAATTTTAAGAAAATGCAATACCATTTGATATGTAGTGCCTTGTTCAAAGATTATGCCAAGGACATTGCAGCGATTAGAAGATGGGATGGCGGTTTCAGTTTCAGAAGTATGCATCAGTCTGGAAGCACATTTGACGGTACAAATAGTACAAGTACATGAATTTCTAAATAGGACTCTATTTGGCAATTTGTTGAACAATTCAATGCCAACCTGGTGAGAAATATAAGAGCATGTATGTAAAGCATGCCAACGAATTAGGTGCAGAAACCATTCATAGATCATGTCAGGGTTTGGGCGTTTGGCCATATATCTAATTAATGGTTTCTATACACACTCAAAGGTGTACATGTCAAAGCTTTGAAACACAAGGGAACAAACCTGAACAAAGGTTCCATCTGTTGACATTGACTTTGGGGGCTTGAGGAAAAGTCGCATGGATGGAAACAAGACATGCTGAATGGTCCACTCGCGTTGGGACCATGCCGTCTCTGCTTCCGCAAGTAGTTCATGATCAATGTCATCTTCATCTGTGGCACAATTCACCTTTTAGTGCAAACAGAAAATAATGCTGATGAAAATACATGTATTCAGCACTAGAATTGAGCCTACGAAATATGTAGCCCTAGCATCATACATCATAATTATTAGCTTATTCTTTATTTTTTCATCTCATGTTATAGGAGTGGTTTCAGGGTTGTCAATTGGGATAGAATCCAGCTTCAGTAATATTGATGATGTCTACTAAGGTGTACACGTTGCAACTCTTGATAATGTCCTAGCACTAGTACCACCTCACTGAGTAATGGCTGCAAAGTAAGTATACCAATCTGCTCACCTGTACTACCAACATGTTCGCCACTCGCCACACAATCTTTATTTTTCTTGTACAACTGAACACCACCCCCTGATGGATTTGGAAGGATGGGTGGATGGAGTGCGTAGAAGTTCCCAATAGCAGCAGCTGCCGTTCTGAAGCACTCTTTCTCATCATCCCAGGTAACCTATTTTAAGATTGAAATTGCTAAACAAAATCAGAGTTGCCAGAACTAGGAGGGCTGCATCATCCAAAAAATGCCATGAGGCAACATATATCAGGGCTCAAACTAAGAAACAAGTTAAATAAGAAGTTATGTTCAGATATTTATACGAAAAGCTAATTAAATTTAAAACACTGAAACAGTTCTGCAAATGAATTACTTGCCATCTCGATAAGGAGTGTATGTCTAGCACTATAGTTCTACGCTCCAAGTTTAATTAGCACACATAATGAACTTGACGACTTAATAAGAGAAAACCTACATCATTCCCCATAGTCAACATAAATTCTGGGAGACGATCCATATCAGGGGTGTACTGATCAAGTACAACTGGAAGCCTGGTCAAGTTCCCATCTTGATCAACATGAATGGAGAAGTACTCATTAATCATCTCAGCATTTTCTTTCAGTATCTTCGAGTTCACCTGCAAAAATTAGATTATGTTCGTTTAAAGAGCTATGTAACAAGAAGTTGGCAAACTCAAACTGAAATAAACAAACTTATAAATATTATACATCACCTTAGGCACCTATCACATTAACCAAGATTTTGGGCAATTCAGAAAACAACTTACCTCAGCAATCTCCAGTTTCTCCTCATCATTTTCATCACCGATTAATTCATTATCTTTCAGTGCCATCAGCAGCAGCTCCTGAAGAGGAGCTGGTTCACTAAGCTGTATAGCATTGAAGTTTCCAAAACGGCACAGAGCTTGCTGGTACATGAGTTCTTTACTGCACCATAAATTGAATAATTAACATACCACATGACATTAAATACTAAAATGTCCCTGGAAATAAATAATATCAATGCAATATGTCGAAGTGGCAGCAGTAATTGCAATGCAGGTGGTAGCAGTGTGATGGTCTGGCATGGCATCATGAAGTCCTGAACAACTTTATGTGGAAATGCATGCATCTTATCTGTATGGTTAGAGTGGAATTGGGTTTCTAGTGCCATCTGCGAATCATGTAAGATTTTTTGTTTTTGCTCAGATAAGGCACTAGTCACACGAGCGATAATTTACTGTGTTGGTGTTACCTAACATTTACAACATTGACAAGGTATAAGTGAGTATTGTGCTGTATCAAAGCGAAAACTTCATCAGCCAGGCCAACATATGTGCAATTCTTAATAACCTCTAAGAGACCTGCAGCAGTAGATAAAACATCAGGCTAAAAGAATAGAGGCTCTCCTTTCAGTCATCAAAGGATAAGATGAACTCACCAGGATGGCAGTGAGAATCTATTTCCATAAGAAGCTCATGACGGCTAGATAGATCACCAGCATCCTTTGGATTCCTCCTTGATCTTATAACATTTCTTGTAGAACCATGTAAACATTGAGAAATGAAATCAGCCACAGCAAAAACAAATGATAGCAATCACAATTTTCACTTCTTAAAATAGATTGTTTGAATTAGCAATCAGCATAGGAAAGGAAAAAACAGCACTCCCATAAAACGAGATCCAGCATGCAAGCAAAAAGAAAAGAAAAAAAAGGATAGGATAGCGAATTTGTAGACAAAAAAAAAATAAAGGGTGCATGTGAGGGGGTGAAGTGGTTCAATGATACAAATACAAGATCAAATCAAATGATGAGGAAAATCTGAAAGGAATGCTCAGTGGTTGCTAGCTTGATAATTGAGGGCCTACCTTATAGAAACAAGGTCAGATTTCTTTTCGAGATTTGAAGATTGCCCATGCCAGTAAGCGTGCAGCCTTCCAGATGGATTGCGTGGATCAGTTCTGACCATTTGGCTCACAGGAGTCTTTTGAGATTTCATTCCTACAGTATAAATGGGTACAATGAGATGATTCGCTGGGCAGGATTCAGACACTGCTGATCAGGTAGAAAATAGTAATAAGCAATTAACAAGAATAGGATATGATGGCAACTTTGTAAACAAAAAATAAAGGGTGCATGTGAGGGGGTGAAGTGGTTCAATGATACAAATATAAGATCAAATCAAATGATGAGGAAAATCTGAAAGGAACGCTCAGTGGTTGCTAGCTTGATAATTAAGAGCCTACCTTACAGAAACAAGGTCAGATTTCTTTCCGAGATTTGAAGATTTTTTTTTTTGATAAGCCGAGATTTGAAGATTGCCCATGCCAGTAAGCGTGCAGCCTTCCAGATGGATTGCGTGGATCAGTTCTGACCATTTGGCTCACAGGAGTCTTTTGAGATTTCATTCCTATAGTAACAAATGGTTACAATGAGATGATTCGCTTGGCAGGATTCAGACACTACTGATCAGGTAGCAAATAGTAATAAGCAATTAAACTCATACGCCAAGGCAGCATAGGGCACTACTGGAAAACATTTACGCTTAAAAATTTATGATCCGTTATATGTGCTGATTAACGAAGAGTGATGCGAAGGTGATTCAGCAGTACAGACCCATTTGTCTGTTGAATGTTTCCTTCAAAATTTTCACCAAAGTGGCAACAAACAGATTGACCACAATTGCCCAGAAAATCATTAGACCCACTCAGACGGCCTTCCTACCAGGGAGGAACATCATGGAAGGAGCGGTGATCCTACATGAGACTATTCATGAATTACACTCAAAGAAGAAGGATGGAATCATTTTTAAAATTAATTTTGAAAAGGCTTATGATAAAGTTAGTTGGAGTTTTTTGCAACAGACACTCAGGATGAAAGGTTTTTCATCTAAATGGTGTCAATGGGTTGAACATTTTACTCAAGGAGGTAATGTAAATATTAAAGTTAATGATCAACTAGGGCCCTACTTTCAAACCAGAAAAGGCTTGAGACAAGGAGATCTCATGTCATCCATACTATTTAACATAGTAGTTGACATGTTGCTATCCTTATTGCCAGAGCCAAAGGTGCTGGTCAAGTGGAGGGAATTATTCCTGACCTTGTACAGGGTGGCCTTTCGATTCTACAGTATGCAGATGACACGGTTATTTTTTTGAGCCATGATATTGAGAAGGCAATCAATATGAAACTATTATTGAGCACCTTCGAACAATTATCCGGTCTCAAAATAAATTTCCACAAAAGTAAAATTTTCTGCTTTGGCAAGGCCAAAGAGCAGGAGGATTTCTATTCGCATCTGTTTGGATGTGGGGTGGGCACTTTTCCCTTTCGGTACTTGGGATTACCTATGAATGTAAGGAAACTAAATAACAAAGATTGGAAGATCATAGAGGACAGAATTGAAAAAAGATTGAGTGGTTGGAAAGAAAAAATGCTTACGGCTGGGGGTAGATTAGTACTAATAAACTCGGTGCTTTCGAGCTTACCGATGTTTATGATGTCTTTTTTCGAACTCTCCCGTGGTGTGCTTCAAAAAATTGACTGCTTCAGGTCTCGATTTTACTGGCAAAATGATCAACATAAGCGCAAATATAGGCTGGCCAAATGGGGAGTGCTATGTCAGCCAAAAGATCAGGGTGGCTTAGGCATCCAAAATTTAGACATTCAGAATAGATGCCTACTGAGTAAATGGCTATTCAAGTTACTAAATGAGGATGGTATGTGGCAAGAATTGCTGAGAAATAAATACATCAAAGACAAAACACTTGGGAGTTGTGTTAAAAAACCGACTGACTCGCACTTCTTAAAGAGTTTAATGGGGGTTAAGGATGAGTTTATGGGGTTTGGGTCTTTCATAGTCAGAGATGGATCCCAAACTAGGTTCTGGTTTGATACTTGGTTGGGTAATAAACCACTTCAGGAAAAATTCCCTTCCCTGTTTAATATTGGCAGGAAGAAGAATAACTCCGTGTCGCAAGTGCTAAGTACAGTCCCAGTAAATATCTCTTTTAGAAGAAGTTTAGTGGGGGCAAATTTAGTTCACTGGAACCGGATAGTCGCTTCTATTTCTGATTTAGTCTTAACAGAGGAACGAGATGTCTTCAGGTGGGGTTTACTCTCCTCTGGTATCTTCTCTGTAAAATCCATGTATGCTGCGTTAATAAACAATGGAGTCACCGTCTCACAGGATTTATGGCGAATCAAAGTACCAACGAAAATAAAGATTTTTCTGTGGTACTTAAAGAGAGGGGTAATACTAACTAAGGATAACTTAGCTAGAAGAAACTGGCATGGTGATAAACAGTGCTGTTTCTGCCATATGCCAGAGTCAATCGACCATCTTTTCTTTCATTGTGTGTTTGCCAAATTCCTGTGGCGTATAGTTCATGTACTTTTTGGTGTTCCACCACCAGATAACAATGTAGAATTGTTTGATGGGTGGTATAAAATTGGAAACAATAAGTACAACTCGTTGTTATTAACTTCAGCAAGTGCACTGTGTTGGGCAATATGGATAACAAGAATGAAGTGGTGTTTGATAAATGCAGACCAAAATCTTTCTTGCAGGTGCTCTTCAGAGGAACTCACTGGCTCCGACAGTGGGCAAAGTTGCAACGGCGTGACGAACCAAAGGAGCAACTCCTTCTGGTGGCTCAACATTTGGAGATGGCGGCGTTACAATTTTTCAGCAATAACGGATGGCTTTCTGCAAGGCGTATTGGTCCTGCATAGAACGTTACCACTTTTTTATTTCTTGTTCTCCTTTTGCTCGATTGTGAACTTTCATTTTGTGTGAGGAAACTTATTGTAAATAATTGGTTTGATTCTATCTTCGGATAGATGAGGCCGGATATTTAAATTATCCATTATCGAAAAAAAATATTGTACATACCAGAGGCCATTTTGACATCAATACCCTTGTCCTTCTGTTTGTAAACTTGAGTAAGTACTGAGGAGTTAACTGCCTGCAACTTACATGGAACAACATCATCAATGGTAGAAGTTCACATCAAAGTTCAATTACATATGCACAGACATTATAGGACGTTTCAGCTTTCAAGTATAAGAAAGTCTGTTATTATAAATAATGAAAATGAGCATGCTTTTCGGATCAAAAAAAAATGAGCATGCTTGACCATCACCAAATCATATGCCATAAAAACCACATATAAAATAAAGCTTGGAGGTTAATGCTTGTGTTTATAGGCAGGGTCACCCAGTGAAGAGTCCTGTTTCCAAGAAAGATTTTATGAACAAGGCGACCAAGTATGTAATCAAAAGTTGTCAAATAGATATATGGCAACTGGTAAGTAAAGTATAGTAGCGAAATACAGGCCATGACCCAGAAGTACCATGTAATATCAATGTTCACAATACACATACAATCCATGGGTAAGTAACTAAGTATCACGGATTTGTATGGGACTGAGTAACAGAAGCAGGTTTGCAGATACACAGTGCTAAATAGCCAATTAATTACCTGAGTTTGGAATATCCTTGTGGTATTAGAATTCCTCATCTTTTCCTCAATGGTATTTTTTTATAGTTTCAATAATACGCTCTTGATTCAAGAGGCTAACCTGAAAGTCAAAGTATTCACAAAAGTATCCAATCATTTGTCTATAATTGGAAAAAATAAAAGGAAGAAAATTGCTTGAACATCAGAAGCAGAACAGCATACCTCCTTTTTAGTTGGGTGTATATTGACATCCACATGTTCTGATGGAAGATTGATGGACATCTATATGAAGGGTTTGGATGCTTAAGGCAACGTTCAGAGTATACAAATTCAATTGCCCTTTTTAAAGCACTACAGTCTACAAGCCTATCTGAAGAGGAAATATGAAGATATATAAATGATACAGAGAAACAATGTATACAGTAGAAAGCAAAAAAAAAAGGGAGCAGATAACTTGACTAATTTTGAAAATAATAACTGCAAAGGTGTTGTAGAGAAAAACTTTCCAAATCTATAAAAACCAGCATATGTTATTTACACAGGAATGGAGAAATATTGGATCGCCAAAAAATTCACTAGTATGTTCCTAGCATTTATGGAAAGGATCATCGTGATCTTCTTTGCCGCACAATTTGCATTTGATATATAACCATCCATCTTGAAGACTACATCTCCAGCATCATCATCTGAAACTTCTATTTCAATCGGATCACGAACAACAGAAGCCCCATAGATATTATGTGTCACCCTCCTAAATAATATGGCCCACATGTACCTGTCATTGCCACCAAAGCCTCTGACAGCCATACATATGACCCAGACGATCTAGGAAGCTGTCTCGGGTGTCCTCAGGAAAACCCGAATCATCCACAATTGACAACTCATACCAGGATCAATCAAGGAGTAACTACAACATTACAACATTTGTCACAAAACTTTTACATCGGAGTGCGGAAGAATTTAAAATAATATTGTATATATCAAGAATAAGTTACTTTTACAACTTAACTTTAATTGCGGAAGTCGAGCAGAACTACGGAAGACAACTTAGGTAGAGCACCTAAGTCAGGAGAGGACAACCAAATCATGTCGAGCCCACCGACATGACCTGATTAGCATCACCAGTCAAAACCTGCAACAAGGGGTTAACAAACCCTGAATACTCAATTGTACTCCGCAAGACTTACCCGACGAAAAGAAGACTCCAAGGATATGCTGGCTTAATGGGAGTATTAGGCTAGAAAAGAAGAGATTTGCAAAAAAGCTTACTATAGTTGGATCCTACTTTCAATATTTTAGTCAAGATTTATCATCAATTATAGTGAAGCTTATTATATCTAGATTTGCACATGTTCTATATCTCAATCATTTGAATTAAGCATATTTGAGAACCATCTCTTCATCTCTTTTCCAAAGTTACATGTTCCACTTGTTAACTACATTGCAGGGCAGTTGACCGAGTCTCCATATCCGAGAAGCAACGACGATTCGAATCGATTTACCCAGCTGGGGATCCCTTAACCACACGACATATGTAGAACCGAATCTTGAATATGTCAACCTTTTCCAATGGATCCTCTAAGGCTAGAACGGCTCCGCGCCATCCGAGAGCACAGTACTCCTCCACCCAGCTCCTAGCTAGGAGGGTACACACTACTGTAAGGTCTAGGATGGCTAGAGGGGGGTGAATAGCCTATAAAAATTTCTACAAAACCACTAAGCAACTTTGATTAGTATAACAAACGGCGTAAAGCGAGTTTTTCTTAGCCTACAAGGTGTTGCAAGCCTCCTATCCACAATTCTAGTGAGAGTATAATCTCTAGTTCACACAAAGGCTAAGTCACTACTTTCTACACTAGTGAGCTAGCAAGAACACTAGAGCTACACAAGCTACACTAGTTACTCTACAAGAGTAGTTACAAAGTAGGATAGAATTGTTATACCAACGGTGAAGAGTAGACGTTGATGTAGCCAATCACCAAGATGATATACAATCAATCAAGCACAATCAATCACTGGGAGACAAAGATGACACAATGATTTTTTCACCCGATGTTCACTTATGCACCGACAAGCTACGTCACCGGTTGTATCGGCCACCACCTAGATGGTTCCTCGGTGTGACCCTCAAGCCACTTGCCCCGCAAGGCAATCCTCCGCAAGGGAACCGCAAGACACCACTCTCAAGTGAGGTACTCAATGATACGCGCAATCCACTAGAGTTGCAATTCGACGCACCGTCGGGGAAGCACAAGAACCCCTCACAAATCAACCGGAGGTGGGCAAGAACAATCACCAACTCTTCCCAACGCCTCCAACAACCTCCAAGCCAGCTAGGAGCGGTACTCTCCAAGAGTAACAAGAAATCCACTGGCCGAACGATCCACAAGTGCCACTAGATGTATCATCACATGCAATGCACTTTGGATTCACTCAATC